>JAFMOC010000024.1:2762500-2987500 GCA_019802505.1 Corydoras sp. C115 | reverse complement strand
GATTTTTTCCATGCTATTTGCTGTAATGTGTTTAATAAAAGAGCAATTCTAACAGATTCGACAATACTAACATGATGTGTGTAAACAGGTTTCAATATAAAAGCCTAAAAAATAGAGATTGAGCCCGGTATATCTCGATGACCTGTCCAATGGAAAAGTTGATCTCGGGCCAGAAAAGTGTGGGCACCCCTGCTCTATTGTATGACTGTAAATAACTGAAAAATTGAATTTTATCATGTGTGTATTTATAGATTTCTAATTCTATTTAAAGTTTTTCTAGTTTTTTTAAATCTCTTCTAATGACTAGATACCGTTTTCACCTTTCTTCTAATGTATCTGCTGCTGAGAATGTGAATTTCCCCATTGTGGGACAAATAAAGGTTTATCTTATCTTATATATGTGTGTGTGCATGTGTGTGTACGTGTGTTGGGAGTAAACCAAAGAACCCGGACAAAACGCGCTCTGACACAGGGAGAACATAAAAATCCAACCCAGATCGGGATTTCACTCACTGTATTCTCAATGCTCAAATGCAGACACGCTAACCACTACTCCACCGTGCTAAGTCCCACAGCCCCCCACTACTACTTAAAATCTACTTAAGTATCTACTTAATCTTGTAAAACTGCAACTTTAATTAATAAACATTTAAAAAGCTACATAAATTTACATATTTATAAAAATTGGTAATGTGACCTGTGTTAAGTATGTTTTTTTTTTTTTTTTTAAATAATGTTGCAGGTATCAGTTTTCATATTTTCTACATTTTAATTTCTAAACACCTCCGCAATACAATCTGGTTAAAGTAATTCTGGGTATTTGTGCATGCATACTGTCCAGTTTCTTTCACAGAGAGGATCATTTTAATATATTTGTGTTCTAACCTTATGATGTTCTGATCCACTTAGGTACTCACAGGGGAAGAGCAGTTGTTGGCTGCAAATAATGACTATAATTTTGACCATCCGGCTGCGTTTGACTTCAACTTGCTTGTCCATACACTTAGAAAGCTCAAACAGGGCAAAAGTGTGAAAATACCAGTGTATGACTTTACTACCCATGGCCGTCAAAAAGACTGGGTAAATATGCACTCAAAAATCAGTAGTTTCTTCATTACTACTAAATATTTAATGATGAAATACGAAAACATCCTTGACATTATTTATTGAAAAGTGCGCGCACACCAACATCCTTGCACAAATTCACAAGGGTCATTTTAATGTCGCCAATTTACATACTCACTAGATAACAGGTTCTTAAGCAAAACAAATTTAAAATTATATTTTTGGGACATTACAAATTCCTGATCAGCAGTACCTGCCTGATGCCCCAATTTCTCTAATTATTTTCATAGAATAATTTAATAAATGAAAGACTGCTGAATCAAAGTTTGAAAACCGTAAGTGGTAGCCTTTAGTTACCGTGAGTTTAAAATGCTTTGAGATATCCAAAAGGATTGCAACTTTTCAAGATTGTGGAAAACAAAAAACACTTTGAAAACTGTATCAATCTTAGTCATAAGTTGTCTAAAAACAAATCCGGATAAGTTTGTTCAGTTTATGGAAGCAACTTAGTACATCGTACGTTTTTTATTATAGTGTGTTTCTAACTGTTTTATAAAAGGCACTCAAGGTTGTGCATTACTGTGAATAAATCACAGGAACATGGTGTAGCGGAATTTTTAGGCTTCCTGTGCCTTATTGCTTTAATATTTATCATATCAAACATGCTAACTCATTGCACTGCAGTAACTAGTAATAATTCAGTAATGCAAGTTTAAATAATCTTACTACATGTGACTATTTCTAGAAAACAGTCTATGGAGCCAGTGTAATTATATTTGAAGGAATCATGTCCTTTGCTGATAAGGATTTACTCAAGGTATGAATTCATTTGTGTCATATTGTTTGAGTACATTAGTATATCCATAATATTTATATTATTTGAACTATAGTAATGTTTGTTTGTCTGAATATTCAAACATGTATGTGTATTACTTTACCTTACATTTCACCTTTTTAATGTTTTAGCTGCTGGACATGAAGATCTTTGTGGACACAGACTCTGATATCCGGCTTGTACGACGGCTGAGGAGGGACATTACTGAGCGAGGCAGAGACATTGAAGGAGTCATCAAACAGTATAATAAATTTGTAAAGCCTGCCTTTGAACAATATATAGAGCCCACCATGAGACTAGCAGATATTGTTGTACCACGTGGTGAGTGAAAATGCTTGACAAAATATTTTTTTAAGTATTTGAATTTATCTTGCTATCTAATCGAAATTGCACTGAACTGTAGCACATTAGTGTTTAGTTCCAAACACAACAACTAATTTTGTGTTTGTCGGGTTTGCTTTATTTATTTGTAGGTGGTGGGAACATGGTGGCTATTGATCTGATAGTTCAACATGTGCACAGTCAACTTGAAGAGGCAAGTCACTAATCTATTATTGTCCTTAAGTACACCAAATTGTAGTTGATCACACCAGAATTATCAGTTTTGTATTTGTGTTTTTTACAGTAAAATTAAGTTACCATACTAATGCAGTAACATGGTGAAACAGTAGCGCGATCATGCTGACCTTATATTAAAATAGCTGATTGTATTCATGATCGTGTTAGTCTGTGTGTCTCTCCTTTGATAGACTGGCAATTTAGCCAGAATGCTGAGAACCCTAATTAAGATATAAAAAAGTAAGTTACTTAATGGAGTAACGATTGCTAAGTTTACTTTCATTTCCACACAAAGATAAATTACCAAAATGTCAGTCACTTGATGTTAAAAATAGTTGACAAAAGGGCTCAGATAAAACTGTGAAATACCTTCATTACATCTTTATTAAAAACTGATTTAGACTAATTGTAAGCTATATAAGTTTAACTTAAGCACAATTTGAATTTGCATGATTCAACAAACTGAATGGTCTGTTTGTATTGTACAATGCTAAATGAATGCTGTTGAATATAACATTGGTGGCCTAATTTTTGTAAGTTTGCCTGCTCATTGCACCTGGACTGTTCTCTGTCCCTCCCTTGGATCACCCCTCCCTACTTTTTATGGTCCCTTCTTTTTTCTGCCTTGTCTGTTTCTATCATTTTCTCCCTCTTCCCCATGCTTCGTCCCCTTGTTGGGATGCAGCGCGAACTCAGCGTCAGGTAGAGTACAACCACCATTCTCACACCAATCGCTAGAACAGAGGTGCCCCCTTGGTGCTGCTCTGGGATTAGTTCATTTAGTCTAAAATATTTTTTTAAGCAGTAAAATCATGAGATGTCATACCATGTCCAACTTGGTCAAGTGACATTGTGCAGACATAAATGGCCATATTTGATATAATGAAATGAAGATTAGCATTGGAGCTCATTTTCATGCCCCTTCAAATATAAAATCCAATATGCAACAGAAATGTATTAATTTTTATCTTTGCTAGCATGTAGTTTGTGTATAAGCCAGATATTTACCATTGTTTATGCATGTATTTTTTTTATCACTGTTCTTAAAGTAAGTTTACTTTAGGACTACAACCATGGGCAGATACACAATGTCAAAATTTAAGTTACGGATTTTAGTTTGCTTATTTTGTGACATAAATTTGTATCACAAATAAGCTAATCTTAGTTGTATTAGAGCTTATATAGGTAAACAGTAAGCATGTTGTTTTGTTTTCAAAACTATTAACCCAAGGTTGATTTGAACTGTTAAACTTTTTTCCAGTCAGCAGCAAGGGGAATCTTCTATGAACTACTATCCGACTTAATCCGCCAGCTACTGCCAAAAAAAAGCATCACTTACTCCTGAGTATGCTGCACCTACAACAGTAATCCACAAGAGGGTGCTGCTTAAATACATCACAACCTTCCTTAATGCACTCTTGTGTTTTTTTTGGAACTAAACAATTATTACCTCAATACGTTTGTAACCAAGATGTCAATTTTCAAGCCAATACTTATCATATGATTTGAAATTTGTACAATAGCTAAAGTAAAAATTAATCTTTTTGAAAGAATGCTAAATTTATTTACTTAAAATGTTTAGATTGTGCAGCAGTCAGAAGGAAGTGCAGCAGTGACATTTGGTCTTATTTCCATGTGCTACGATCTTAAAAGTGGTACAGTTTCAACATTCTGTGTCTAAAAATAATCAGCTGTCTTCCTACACTTGACCCCTCCTTCTTGTTTTTCTTATTCTCTGGCTTGTCTGTTTGTTTATTTGAAGACATATTGCCCACAGAAATGTTTCCAGTCTCTACTACAAAGTAATATAGTCCAATGCAAAAGGCTTTTCTATTGGGTAATAGAAAGAATGAGAGAAAACACTATACAGCTATGTTTTGAGACACAGGATGTAGCAGGCCTTTGCAACTGTTATTTTCCCTGGGAGGTTTAGAGTGAGATACTGTGGCAGCTTCAGTAGGTCCCATTTATATCACCTACCCACAGCCCTTTCAAAACATCTACCACATTTAAAAATATTAAAAGATTTGGATTTTTTATTTTATTTTATTTTAATTGTTTTTTTGAAAGTAGACTTTACTAAAAGAGAATATACTGTGGCAGGCACCTGTTGAGTAGCTAACCAAGAAAAAGCGTGACATGAATTCAAAGGCATAAAGTTAAAAGATGGCACTGTAATATATTTAAGTAAGATTGCTTTTTGTCTCACTTTTATATTTTACATAAATAAGTATTATATATTTAATATTTATATTTAAATATTTAACAGAAGTAAAGTGGGCATTCTTGGCAAGTGTCATTGCCAAGAATGCATTGTCATTGCATTGAAAAAATGCTTTGTGTTCCCCATTTCGGTTTATGATTGGGGACTGATTTTTCTTTTTCATAAAATACTTTTGGATCTGTGAAAATATTGTTTTTTGTTGTGGGTGTGTTAAAAAGCTACAAATTTAATGGTATATAGTTTAGGAGGCTTTGAGGGCTATGGCAAACACTTTAACTTGCATTTTGGTAGTTTTAAGTAGTTTTTTGGGTGTTTTAAGCTGTGTGTTGTAAAAACTTATTCATCACTGTTTCAGTATCAGCATGAGATTTTATTTATTTATATGTTTTTATTTTTTATATATTTATTATTTAATATATATTTTCTTCCCCCTTCACCAATGACTAAAACACAAGCCCAAAGCTTGATCAGCCCTCCCAATTATTAACAGTAATATTAATTTCTTTTAATTTTGTACACAGAGTCTCCAAATATGCATTTCCTCAGTGAGGCTAAAAACGTATTTTAGCATCAATTTAATAATTGTTTTTATAAAGTTCTAGCTTTTCTCAGATTTCTGTTGCAAATGTCTGACAAAACTTTATAGTGAGCGTGGTAGTAAAATGGTTTTAATGGCTATTGATGATAAATGTATTAATAAGGGAAAAAAACTAATTAATGATGCACTGATTATAATTGTGAATTTCAATATAATTGACCGGGCACACAAACAATTTTTCAAATAAAATTATATCATTTAATAATGTTTCCACAACAATCACTGATTGGCCCTTGCAGGTACTTCTGAAACTTACTTTTATAGCTGGCAAAACAACCCTCTTGTGCACGTTTTTACTTACCTAACATGTGCCTCAATTGCTGCATCAACTAAACTACACAATTTCTGCTTTTGAGTAAAGTATCATAAATATAATGTATCATATTTGGCCTTAACGATGTTGGTACAATAAACTGAAGCCTTTTATATACAACTACTATCAGCTTCTATCAGTCTCAAACTATGCTTAAATTTCTTCAAGCCTTTTGAGCACAGATGTAATTGCTTATTGTTAGCAGGCATAGCATTCACCTTTGAACACTTCTAAATTAATAAACCAGCAACTTAGGACCTGATTATGTATAAACTGGAATTTGTCCTACACCTTTAACCTATACATGCAGTGAAACGCCCAAATGCACTTCAGACATAATTATTGATGGGATCAGGAATTGAACCAAGAACGTTCAGGTCACAAGGCTTGTTCCTTAAGCACAAGCCCACAACTGCACCATGTGTATATGTATAGTGTCCATGAGACAGGGTAACATTATACTCTAACAATGTGCTTTGCGATCAGTGTTCACTTTGAAAACCAGATTAGATTACATTACACGAAAGACCAGTTAATCAATGATTTTCCATTTTATAAAATGCATTTAGGGCGGCACGGTTGCTTAGTGGTTAGTACGTTCGCTTCAACAGCGCTAGCGATTCCCGGTTCCCTGTGAATTTCCCCATTGTGGGACCAATAAAGATTTATCTTATATTATCTTATCTTCGAATCCCAATCTGGGTGGAGTGTTCTCCCTGTGTCTGCGTGGGTTTATTCTGGGTTCTCCGGGTTCCTCAGTCCAAAAGTCATGGATCAAATCAATTGAATTCTCCAAATTGCCCCATATAGAGTGTGTGTGTGAGTAAGTGTGTGCCCAGCAATAGAGTGCCGCCCTGTCCTGGGTGAATATGCCCAGCGCCTGAGACCCCCCCCCCCCCCCCCCCCCCCCCCCCCCCCCCCCCGTGACACTAGTAGAGGATAAAGCAGAAGATAATGGATGGATGGATAAAATGCATTTATTATTCAAATCTTTTTTTTTTTTATTATAGTGTGTTTGTAACTGTTTTTTGAAGCAATGAGGCACTCGAGGTTGTGCATCATTGTAAATAAATCACAAAAAGAAGTGTAACGGCACTCCACCTCATGTTGTGCCTAATACCACCTCTTTCCTGTGATTTATTCACAATAATGCATACCCTCTCATACTGCTTTATTATATTGTCACCTTAGTAAACCAAGACATACCACCTAATTAACATCGTATTTCAGGCCATTTCCCTATATTTATAATTCTTTCCAGCTTCTTTACGTCAGTGATTAGAACCTCATAAACTGGAATAGGCCACTATATTTGACACAAGCAGCCAAACTTTAGATATTTACATATTGCCTGTTCTGTCTACAGTATAAAGAAAGCCCATTCTTGTGCTTGATTAATACTGGCTCCAGTCTCCCACCCTGTCACATTGTGCTATTTTTCATGTTTACTTCCTCATTTTACTCAGCAACTTGGTTTTTTTTATCTAATGCCACTTCATAACTATCTACACAAAACTCTAACTGTTATTTCAACAACTGGATGTATAAAATACGTCTAGTTAGGAATAATTTCTGCATGTTTCCCTTTCATACTTGACTTGACTTGACTTGTTCACTAAATATAGCATTCTGTTGACTTCAGCCATGTCCCTGCAACCTCCTCCCACCTACAACGTGTGTGTGTGTGTGTGTGTGTGTGCCCATGCGCACATGCACGACGAGTTTTTTAAACATCAAACCAGATAAAATTTATCATATAAATCTTATAAATATTCAAGTCTCTGTTTTACTGTGTCCATGATTTATTGTAAAATATAAATGGTCTAAATATTTTTTTAATTGGGTCTTTTTAGTAATTAACTATTTGTTTCACTTAATGGAAACATGTTTTTTGTTAATTTATTAAAATGGACAGTCAAATTTTCATATTTTTCAAATGCCTTCTTAAATTTAAATGTTAAATCCTGAATTTTTTCTCTGGTTTGATGTTTAAAAATGACCCCCCCCCCCCCCACACACACACACACACACACACACACACACACACTACCATCATCTTAGACATCCTTCACTTTGATAATTCTGAATAAGTTTTAGGTGGGAAAAGGTCGCAAGATTGAACATGGCAAAAGTCAACAGTCTGGTCAATTTAGTGAACAAGAAGTAGCCCAATAAGTTTTAAAGCTTTTATTCGAGACTATTTAGCTTGGATTTAGCTTGGGCACTTGTCAGTCACAATGCATACCATTTTGGTTACTGGTGGATCAAATTTTGCATCCTTATATGCAATACATACAGAAATTAAGATTTAAAGATTTTTAAAATATAAATGCACTATGACTGTAAAGTCTGTATTTTAGTTTCACTATGGTAAATTTTGGTATTGATATATTTAGAATTATTTGTTCATTCATCAAGCCAGGCAGCTAAGGGAACCTAATACTGCTAATTTTAGTTACAGACTTTTATGCACAGTCCTATTTTTTGTATAAATATAAAATGATCAAAAAGATTTGATACAGGCAGGAACCTAAAAGTATTGTTTTAAATAAATGTTTTAAATTAAATATATATTGTTTACGTTGTTGTTTCATCTTGTCAATCACATAATTTAAACAAAATTTAAAGACCATTTGAACTGAAAAATTTCGAAAATCGTTTCTGAATCGAATCATGACCTAAAAAATCGGAATCGAATCGAATCGCCAGACACTGAGAGATTGGCACCCCTACAGTAAACCCCCGAAAAGATTTGATTTAGATATATTCAATTAATCTAACAGCTGCCTGTTGATCAATTAAATACTTTTTAGAACTTTCTATCAAAAGTTATTTGCTAATTCGACAAAACCTAAGCTTACACAAACTAGCTTACTAGTGTTTTAATGTTGTTACATACAAACCTTTAATTCCTGTTCCTTTGTTTTGCCTGTTATTCATTACTTGGCATTTTACTTCAAATAAAATGTTCATTTTGCTTAAAATATATGTACTTTTTAATGTGGTTAACATTGTCCAAATTTGCCCGCTTTCAGTGGAATTGATTTAACCCAGAGCTGATCACATTTTTTAACCTTCTGTCTTTGAGGGCATCTGTTATTGTGTTTTTTTTTAGCTTATTGTGTAACTGCTTAGAGAAGCCAGTGGCTGGTAATTGTTGGAATTTAGTTTGATTGGAATCGATTAGCTTGTTCACCTCTCAGCACTGGGGATCCAGGTTCGAATCCTGATCTGGGTGGAGTTTCCATGTTCTCCCCGTGTCTGCGTAGGTGTTTTCTCACAGTCCAAAAACATGGATTCAATGCTAATTGTCTGCCCTAAAATTGCCCCATATAGTGTGTGTGTGTGTGTGTGTGTGTGTGTGTGTGTGTGTGTGTGTGTGTGGCGTGTCTGCTCAGCACCTGAAACCTTCTCCACTGGATGGGGATGAGGGTACTTCCCACCCCTCGACTCTAGTATAGTCTTAAACCGAAGATAATGGATAGCTTGGATTAGATTAGATTAGATTAGATTCAACTTTATTTTCATTACAAAAAATGTACAAGTACAGTCAACAAAATGTTGAGCACTAACTAGTGCAATATATATATGATATACAAATAGAATTAAAGAAGCTATAGACATGATTTAATAAAATGGAATAAATGCACTATAAACATTATATACAAACCTCAACAATATTTTAGGGGTTGGAGTATGTGTGAAACGTCTTTCCAAAAAAATCTTTCCATTGATGGTTATGAATGAGCCATAGCCCTATTAACATATTAAGAACTTGATTGAATTTATATCTCAAAATCTTTTTATTTATTTTTTTATTTTTTTGCATGTTACTCCTTAATTTTTTTAACTCATTACTAAATTACATACAGCAAAACATAATATTAAACTCCTTCAAAGATTGGAAAAATGTTTTATCTTCATGCCATTTGAAGATAAATCCAACTTCTACTAACTTAACTATTTACAGTAACACCCTATTTTCAGCTGTCACACTTCTGACTTTTCTCCCAAAGTCCTTTTACCCCAGAAGCCTGTTGAATATTATGTGATGTCTATCTGTTCTTTTCCCTCTTTACTTGTTGTCATCTTTGTTGCGTTTGTTTTTTTTCCCCCCTTCAACTGTAGAGGAAACTACGCTGGGATATGTGAGATTTAATTAAATATGTTTTGTCTTTTGTGTTTGCTTTTAATGAGTGTAATCAGAACCAGTTATTGCAACCAATTTATTTGGAAAGGTGTAAATATATTGTGTGGTCTAATCAAATTTTGCAAGTTGTCAGATCCGTATCTAATTGAATATTAGATATGTAATATTAATATTTATTATAGCCTTTTAGGCTATTTGAATTTGAACAATATTTTTCACCACATGTTTATTTTTTATTAAATTTTTCATAAATTATTTTATTTAAATGTATTAAATAAAATCTGACAGCATGCAATTTTTTCTTTTCCCTCCCTGCTTGGCCTACATAATTTAGTAGCGATCAATTTACTAAAAAACTGACTTGCTTGCAAGACCATACAACTCTACAATTAATATGCTTAATACTGAATGGGAATTACTATTTAATTTGATTTTATAATACATTACACACATTAAATATGTTTTATATGATGATGATGTAAGCAAATAGTCAGTTTTTTAGGGATTAATTTAGTTTTTCATGCAGCTAACTTTGCTCATTAGCAAATCATTTTCTATTAACTGTGGCTATGTGGGTTGTGTGTATGTTTGACACGCATGTTTGACCTATTGGTGTGCTTTTTGAGATGTACAGTGGTGCTTGAAAGTTTGTGAACCATTTAGCAATTTCAATTTTAAATTTGACCTAAATCAGGTTTTTAAACAACCATTAAAAAGTGGATAAAGAAAACCAAACCAAACAAATTAGACAAAATATTAGACTTTACCATTTATTCTCAGGGAAATAAAACAGTGACTTTTCCCATCATGTTGAGCAACAATAAACTGAAGAATGTGATTCCTGTAAAGTGTAAGATTCATTTTTCTTATTAAATAAATACAGTGTATTATTTTTGATTCTTTGAGTCTTTGATTCTGTTTATCGACTTTTAAGACTTGAAAATCTGATGCAGAAATATAGACATTTCTAGGTTTCGCAAAATTTTAAGCACCACGTACATCTACCGGTGAACAAATTTTATGGTGACATTTTTATTTTCTGGTGATCTTATCAGGGCAGCACTAGCCTCTGCACACCAAGCTCAACCTCTACCTCAAACTCTGTGCGTCTTGGAGAGTACACCACAGGTCCGCGGTATGCACACCATTATCAGGTCAGGCTTTGCTTTACAATGTCTTTTATTTTAATGGGCTATTTATTATTAATATAATTTATTTATTAATTTTCACAATGCCTGATGGCTGTAAAATGTTGGCCTTCATATTTTAATAACTATATAGGTGGCAGAGTAATTTTCCTAATGTGTTTCAATATGCAATCCAATGTAAATATTTGTAAATCATCTTTCAAATGTTAAAAGCCAGACCTTTTAAATTTAAATAAACAATCACTAATTTTGTGTGAATTAGAGTTTGTTTTGTGTGTGTTTAGTTTCATTGATTTCATAGGACAAATTTACTGTGCACTAGTGGTGTTCATTTTGTTTGTTTTATAATTGGGTTATTTCATACATTCATTCATTCATTATCTCCCGCTTTATCCTCTATTAGGGTCGCGGTGGGGTTCCCCATGCCCATCCAGGGGAGAACGTCTCGGGCGCTGGGCAGATAGACCCAGGACAGGGCGCCAATCCATCGCTGGGCACACACTCACTCACACAGACACACTCTATATGGGGCAATTTTTGAGAATTCAATTGACTTGATCCATGTTTTTGGACTGTGGGAGGAAACCGGAGAACCCGGAGGAAACCCACGCAGACACGGGGAGAACATGGAAACTCCACCCAGATGGGGATTCGAACCGGGAATCCCTAGCGCTGAGAGGCGAAAGTGCTAACCACTAAGCCACCGTGCCGCCAATTTATTTCATACAGATATTTATTTTATTATATAAATCATAAACAAATACAAATTTTAACATCTTTTAATATACTGTGCCAATATTCCAATATTGTGACCTGCAAATAATTTAGAGAAATAGTGTTACGTAAGCTATATGTCCAATCTGTGTATTTGCACATTGGACTACTAAAGATTCCAGTATCCAGTGTGCGTTGATCTTCAGGAATAGTAACTTATACAAAGTATAGCTTCTAGCAATTTTCATAAAGTAATTGGTGATGCTGATTTGCCTGTTCCAGAGATTTTTTTAAAATATGATTAGAATTTTACAATTATAAATTCCAGGGAAGTAAATAAAACTGTTGTGTTCTTAAAACTACTTTGAATATAAAAACTTTTTAACATTTGCACTGTAGGGCTAAAAGTGTTATTCTGCCATTGAAAAATATTGTCAAGTTGATTTTGTTTACAGTATATTTTCTTCATTGGATGTTTTTCTTGTTCACATCAGTTTTGGTATATTCTCGACTGTTTCATCCAAAAAGACCAAAGGGTTTTCAAAATATTAGTCATGCCTAGTACAGAAATGTGCCTTGTTTAAATTTATAGATTATTTGCTTGAGTTTAAGCTGCTGTTTACAAATGCTTTACAGAAACAAGGAGACTAGTAGAGATGAGTTCATCTTCTACTCCAAAAGGCTGATGAGACTGTTAATTGAACAAGCTCTCTCCTTTCTTCCATCTCAGGTATAAACATTTTCAAAATTAGTCAAAAGAAATTGCTTTATTTTTTGTTATGGCCATTTGTGTGTAAAACCTATAAAACTTCTCTACCACAATGGGTAAAATTCAGATTTAAAATTCGGGCAAAATACATTTGGAAGCAGCTCATTGCCATTTAATACAAACATTAATATTAATATTTTTTACCATATGGATTTTTGGAATTTTCATAATTTGTTGTTAATAAAGTAACTGTTACTTACAAGACCTAATCAGAGGCCAAAAGTGAGTACCTGTCAGAATTTTGCGAACTATACCATTTCACAGTGAAATGGCCAGGTTTAACATTTTTCAATTAAGATGGTGATATTTTAGGCGGCACGGTGGCTTAGTGGTTAGCACGTTCACCTCTCAGCGCTGGGGATTCCCAGTTCGAATCCCAATCTGGGTGGAGTTTCCATGTTCTCCCCGTGTTCGTATGGCTTTCCTCAGGGTTCTCTGGTTTCAACCCACAGTCCAAAAACATGGATCAAGTTTGTTGAATTCTCCAAATTACCCAATATAGAGTGTGTCTGTGTAAGTGAGTGAATGACCGGGGATAGATTGGCACCCTGTCCTGGGTGTATCTGCCCAGCACCCGAAAAGTTCTCCCCTGGATGGGCATGGGGACCCCCCCCCCCCCCCCCCCCCCCCCCCCCCCCCCCCCCCCCCCCCCCCCCCCCCCCCCCCCCCCCCCCCCCCCCCCAAACCTAGTAGAGGATAAAGAGGAAGATAATGGATGGATAGATGGAGATATTTTAAAACACACTTTTTGTAAAGATTACCAAGTTTGAGAAATTATTTTGAAATATATATATTTTTTCTTTTCTTTTCACAAGGTTCATGTAGTACATACACCCCAGGGGCAGGATTATGAAGGAAGAACATTTCACGGCAAAAGGGTGAGTATAGTCGAACATTGAACAAACAGCATCTCTTTCATTGTTTGCACTGACCAAATATTGCATTTCATTGTTTTTTATTTCCCTAATAGTCTTAATGTTATTGAACAGGTCACAGGTGTATCCATTCTTAGAGCGGGTGAAACCATGGAGCCTGCACTTCGTGCGGTCTGCAAAGATGTTCGTATTGGCAAGATCCTAATTCAGACTAATCAGGATACAGGGGAGCCTGAGGTAGTTTTCACTTATGTTTGTTCGCTGAGGTAATATTTACTTATGTTTTAAGTTTGTTATGGTGCAATAACAATTATCTGAAAAAAAATTTTCTTTAAAAAAAAATAAATAAATAAAAAAAAATAAAAAAAAATATATATATATATAAAAGTTATATACTATACAGTATACTGTGTATTATAATATATATATATATATATATATATATATATATATATATATATATATATATATATATATATATATTTTTTTTTTTTTTTAATATACAGTATACTGTATATATAACTTTTTTTTTGTATATCTTCTCTTTTTTATTTCTATTTCTATGCTACTGGTTTCTAAATGTCCCTTAGGAAATGTCCCTTATCTTTCTTTCTAATTAATATGTTTATTTTCTTGGCAGATTACGGCAAACAAAAATGTGTATGTGTAAAGTGTAATAACATATTTTATTTATTTATGCTACTAATAACATTTTTTTCCTAGTTGCATTACTTGCGTCTACCTAAAGACATTAGTGAAGACCATGTGATCTTGATGGACTGTACAGTGTCTACCGGAGCAGCTGCAATGATGGCAGTACGAGTTTTACTTGTGAGTGTATTTTATTAACATTTTATTATACTTTATATACTATACTTCTAAAATGGTTCATAAAAACTTGATGTCTCTTCAATTAAACAATTTTATTGTTTGCATTTGCATCTACTTCATATGCTATTATTGTCAGTTTATAGATGAAAAATACACCTCTTATGCTTTCTTTCTTAACATGGTTTGAATATGTGTGCAGGACCACGATGTACAGGAAGACAAGATTCTTCTTGTTTCTTTGCTAATGGCTGAGATGGGGGTACACTCCGTAGCCTATGCCTTTCCTCAGGTGAAAATTATCACCACTGCAGTTGACAAGAAAGTGAATGACCTTTTCCACATAATTCCTGGCATAGGTAAGTAATCTTCATTTTAATATTTTAAAATATTACAAATATATATATATGGCGGCACGGTGGCTTAGTGGTTAGCACATTCTCCTCTCAGCGCTAGGGATTCCCGGTTTGAATCCCCATCTGGGTGGAGTTTCCATGTTCTCCCCGTGTCCGCATGGACCTCCAGGTTCTCTGGTTTCTTCCCACAGTCCAAAAACATGGATCAAGTCAATTAAGTTCTCCAAATTGCCCCATGTAGAGTATTTTTTTGTGAGTGAGTGTGTGCTCAGCGATAGGTTGGCGCCCTTTCCTGGGTGTGTCTGCCCGGCGCCCGAGACTTGTACTGTATGTATATTGTGTATGTGTATGTAACAGCATATATATTTTATATAGAGACATTACTAATGTTTTATTTACATGGATGACCTCTTCAATTTTAAGTAGTTGCATTAACCCATAGAATTTGTAAAAATTGTAAATAAAAAAATTGAAGATTTTAACTTTCACTTGGTAACATGTATAAACTGAATATACAGATATTGCAGTTAAAACCCTTAAAATGATGTATTATTAAGATAATTCATATTTAAATACCAATACTATTAGTATTACTAAAGCAAAAATATATAACTGACAATTTCATTCATTCATTCATTATCTTCCGCTTTATCCTCTATTAGGGTCGCGGTGGGGTTCCCCATGCCCATCCAGGGGAGAACGTTTCGGGCGCTGGGCAGACACACCCAGGACAGGGCGCCAACCTATTGCTGGGCACACACTCACTCACACACACACTCTACATGGGGCAATTTGGAGAACTGACAATTTATTTTCAAAATTACGAAATGGCCTAAAATGCTGAATTTTGGAAAGCATATCAAACAACTAATCAGCATCTTCTTGAGAGAACATTTAAAAGTTCATAATCTTAACCAATTTTCAGTCAGAATGTGGTTCCATACTTATGGTTTGCCACAGGTGGCACTATAGGCTAATGCATTATTATTGTTTTAAATCATTCATTCATTCATTCATTCATTCATTATCTCCCGCTTTATCCTCTATTAGGGTCGCGGTGGGGTTCCCCACGCCCATCCAGGGGAGAACGTCTCGGGAGCTGGGCAGATAGACCCAGGACAGGGCGCCAATCCATCACTGGGCACACACTCACTCACACAGACACACTCTATATGGGGCAATTTTTGAGAATTCAATTGACTTGATCCATGTTTTTGGACTGTGGGAGGAAACCGGAGAACCCGGAGGAAACCCACGCAGACACGGGGAGAACATGGAAACTCCACCCAGATGGGGATTCGAACCGGGTATCCCTAGTGCTGAGAGGCGAACGTGCTAACCACTAAGCCACCGTGCCGCCCTGTTAAATCAGTTTAAAAAAAAAATTTAAAAAAACAATACAACTAAAATAACTTTTTTTGTGTCGTCTGTGTTATTTCACAAGTATGAGTTCTTATTAATTCTACCTGTGTATTTGCAGTTAGATAACATAATACTTTTGGTCTGGTCTTTTTAGTCTGTTATATAAAAATTATCAGCAAAAAGTTTTAAAAAATATTCATATTGGTTAAGAAAGGTTAAATATCTGTTTCTACATGCTAAAGTATATCCAGCAAATTTTATTTTGAGATGGGCTTGCAATATAAAGACATTAAATCAGTGCTTGCCCGTAAACACAGCTTTCGTATAAGTGAGTGTTATGTTCCAAAAAAACGGTCATAAGTCGGCGGCTTTGTTCCAAAAGAACTTAATGTGTTTTACTGAATAGACAAACAAGTGTACAGGAAATATCATCAATGGCAGACGACTGCGATTGATGAGAGAGCTCTGAATTCTCAAAGATCCCACTTCGGTATTTAACCCTGGGCTTTCCTTCTGTGTGTGGATGAATGTAAATACACCTCCCATATATGGTGGGGACTTCCTGAGCTCCAGTCTCACTATTACATTTAACAAATGTTACCTGCTCCCTAAGTCTACAGCTCACCCTGTGATTGGACCTTTGCCATACCCTTTGCCATGCTCATCCCGCAACTGGACATTCCTACAATTATAGACGCTCATCCTGCAAATGACCATTACCTCTGTTACATGCAGTCATTCAGCAGTTGTTTAAACTATGTGAAATAGTAAATGTCATTACAAAAATAAAGAGCATTACGAAGTATAACAAAAACCTTATAAATAATGCAATTCATGTCTTTTTATGTTTAATAAATTCCAACACGAGAGACACCTGAAGCGACTACTTAATGCAAATAGACACTCTCGTCGAAAAACGTTTTGTGACTTGGTGGTCCTGATTGAAATCATTAGCAACCAAATTCAATATTCTGGACAGCTTCACGGTTACCGCTTTAGTTTTGTGAGATCTCACGATAAATATAAATACAATTATTGCGAGATATTTTTTTTCTTCCATGTCACTTTAGGGGCTCCGTAGATATATTGGAAATATTAACTTTTTTTTAGCAATTTAAGCTACAGTAGCTTGTCTACTGGATCGGACCACACAATTTTGTCATATTCATGTTTGGCCATTTTCCCTGCATCTAGCACACATTATCAGATGAGCGTTATTTAGTTCACCTGTCAGTGGTCGAAATGTTAAAGTGGTGAAAAGGTCAGTGTATACAAAGTCCTGTGACCAACAGTAGCCTTTATACTTTAGCTAGTGACAAGGTTAATGGCAAGGACTGGAACATAAAAAATATGGTTTGCTTCGCTAGGTTTTTTTTTTTTTTTTTAAACCCACACAGCTACGTGCTTAGGTTCTCCATGAAAGTGTTGTGGGTGGGTTGTTCTGTTGCACAAGGTTTTCAACAATTTACGCTGTCTTGCATAATCCTGAATTCATACACTCATGATCTTGTAGTAGTTGAGAGGTGTAGGTGAAGGGTGTGTCTTCTGTACAGTATGAATCTGCTCAAGACTCTTGATCCCAGAAATTAAAAGTAGCAGAAGCATAAAACTAATACAAAAGTTACCACAATACACCATCTCATGTGTGGCCTAAAGTAAAATACAACTTTCAAAGTAAATTTTTTACCTTTCTGATTATCACCATTAATTCTTGACAATATTTTGCTACACTTTTATTGGTAACTGCACTATACACCACTGTATTCAGGAGTAGTTTAACCCTGTAGACTACTTTAGGGGCAGTCGTAGCTTTGTTGTCAAGGTAACAGCTTTGCGAGCTGAAGGTCCCAGGTTCAATATTCTTATCCCACCAATACACAATGGCTGATGTTTCCTTGGCCAAGTCACCTACACTAAATTGCTCCCAGCGCACCATATATAACACACACTGAGTGAAGTAAGCACACTTGCAAGTAAAGTGGCCCTGCCATATGTGTCTGTTTCATTGCACAGATTGTTGTAGGACAATTAGATAACTTTATCACTGAATGTGTATCCTATTAAAGCAATGAAAATCCACAGTTGTATGTACTAAGGGGGCAGCACAGTGGCTTAGTTGTTAGCACGTTCGCCTCTCAGCGCTAGGGATTCATGGTTCGAATCTCAATCTGGGTGGAGTGTCCATGTTCTCCCCGTGTCCATGTGGGTTTCCTCCGGGTTCTCCGGTTTCCTCACACAGTCCAAAAACATGGATCAAGGTCAATTGAATTCTCCAAATTACCCCGTATAGAGTGTGTGTGTGTGTGTGTGTGTTGTGTGAGTGAGTGTGTGCCCAGCGATGGATTGTGTTGTCATATCGCGTTCAGGTCAATTTGAATGTCCACGCTTGTATATAGTCAACATGTATAGTTAAAATATTCCACCATTATTCTAATGTGCTTTATATTATATTTGAATTATTGAATCTCTTGTGGCTGAGATTTGATGTTTCATAAAGCTGTTAATGCTAAAGCATTTTTGTGTTTTCAATATTGCCCTTAGGAGCACTTCATTATAGAAAATATTTCAACATTAAAGGTTTTTATTTTTCATTATTTTGGATGTTATTTTAATTCCAGAATAATAGTTTTTAGATTAATCAACAAATCAAAAACAAAAATCGTTAGACTAGTCGATAGAAAATGAATCCCTAATATTTGCAGCTCTAATACTTGTTATAACAAAGACATAAGTCCACATTTGGCCAATAGCGTTTGGACAGAAACCACTTTTTAGGCATTCTAAATTTGATAACTAAACCAAATTTCATAACCAAATTTAATAATGTATTGAGACTCAAAGATGCTGGGCCACATGTGGCCAAAAGTATTGGTGCAATTTAAAGTAAATAGCATAGACAGCAATTGCACACAAAAAATCTAGCAGTCAACAGCAACCATTTTAAATCCATTAAACTCCATCTTCCCACACCCTAGTAATGAACTGGAATGCCTTAGCAATCCCCTGCTGACATCCTAGCAATCACTAGGAAAAACTTGCCTACTGTCTTAGCAACCTAGCAACCCATTTAAATACCCTAGCAACTGTTTACCAACACCCTAGTAACCACCTGGAATATTTTGGCAACCATTTAGAGACACACGATCAACCACCTACCAATATCCTAGCAATTATTTGTAATGTCTTGGCAGTTACATTCAGTCAAGCTTGCAGCAGCCTAATCACTCACGTGGATCTTGATCTTGACGAAGTGAAATATGTACTTGTAATTATTAACTCCCAACATCCATCTGCATTTTACACCTCAGACTGTGTTCTTGGCAACCCGTGTGTTGGTATTCTAGCAGCATCCTTTGTGAAAAATAACTTGAAGAGGTGCAAAGGATTGTGACTGTCCAATGATTTTAGCTGAATATATGAGAAAATATGAAATATGAGGAACTATGCAGGAGGAAAACAGTAGTGCTTAAATGGCATTGCCATCATTGTTCTCCATGACGGTGGTTGCAGATTGGGCAAGATGTGTTTGTGGTTTGCTTTAACAGCTATCTAAATATGTATCTTGTACTACTTTATATACTTTTGCAAAGCAGACCATTCAAGGTTTGTTAAAGTTTGTTAATTATGTTTCTAGTTCAAACTTTATTTATATACATTGGAAAATTTTTGAGAACGAGTAGCAAAGAAAACAATCAGTGAAATCGAAAATCAATGAAAACTGAGGCAGCTGAAATCAAGGTAATCCAATTAATTTATTTTAGAGACTCCAATAACACATACCAAAAACACATATTATATAGAATAAATGTAGTGTTTTATACTAAAAACAGAACAAAAAAAAACAAATCATATTGGCGTTGTGGCATCAAACATCTAGGTAACTCCAACAACGTACACAACGGCGTCCCCGCTTTTATCCTCTCTCTGAACAACATGCCGGGTGGGAACCCCTTACTATTAGGGGAGCAACCGCCAAACCACAGCCTGAGTCACAAAAATGGCTCAGATAATTAGATTTAATGACTGCTTTATAAAGATTCATAATCATGTACATAATAGCATGCACAGGGACAAGTAATCAGTGATGCATCTTGGTCATTAGATGTTTTGGTTCTTTTATACATCTCTGCTCAGGTTACCCAGGCCAATCTGGACCTGATAGATTTCATTGCGTCCTAGAGTGAAGTCCATGCATAGTAATATTTAATAATATTTATTTTTTTCTTTTCCTTTTGTCATCTCTGAAAATAGTGAGTTCTAATATAAGTACCTTTTTTAAGAGACTGCAATTAAAAACACATCTAATCTTAGCATGCATTTTGTGATACAGTCAGAGAACAAAAGCAGCCATGTCCACATTCAGTACCCAATCTGGTGCGTCCTAGGGCTGCCAGGCAGTTGCTGAAAATAGGTAAGCTAGCCTGATGTACAATGTCTAATACAACTATTACATTTTTTTTAAAGGAAACTTTGGAGATCGGTATTTTGGCACAGATGCACCACCTGATTGGAGTGATGAAGACATGGATGAGCCCAGCTATTAAAAAAAACCTACTGAATGTCAAGTCACGGTGAACAATATTGTGCACTAACATGCCCAACAGATCTGGGCTTAAAACTGTAAATGCTATCAATATTTCATGTGTTTCAAGATATTATTTTTAATTATATTTTGCCTTTGACAAAAAATTTTAGAAAATGTGCACATGAATACTTACTGTGCTGTTGTGCCACATCAAAATCTCATTTGTTCACCACAACATTACAGCTAAATAGGTTCTAATGTTCTGATTGATCACTATATAAGTATTCCAATAAATGTGAATTCATTTAGGTTGTGTAAAGCGGGTCTATTTCAGACTTGTGCATATATGTGCAAGAAGGTGAATTCTTTGAAGGACCACTTCATTGGAAACTGAGTGTAGGTGTTTTTCTTTAACCAGTTTTCTTTAGCTTTGACTGCAAAGAATTGCTGACCAAACCACAATAAATGTTAACACAGATGATTCATTTGCGACA
Source organism: Corydoras sp. C115 (assembly GCA_019802505.1). Classification (NCBI taxonomy): domain Eukaryota; kingdom Metazoa; phylum Chordata; class Actinopteri; order Siluriformes; family Callichthyidae; genus Corydoras; species Corydoras sp. C115. Next base: position 2,966,686 of record JAFMOC010000024.1, on the reverse strand, counting down.
TGAAACGTGCATGTGACCCCCTCCTGAGGCCCGGATTTAGTTCTTTCTTTCTGGGCTTAAATGCAGTTGAAAACTGTAGAATATGGTGTTCATATATATATATATATATATATATAAATAAGTGAGTGTATTGTATCTACATTGTTTTGTCAAAGTGCATTAAATGATATTTACAAAGTTAAGGTAAATGAGCAGTAGACAGATGTATACAATTACCCAATACCTATTGTATGTTTTTTTTTTTTTTTTATTATTATTTTTTTTTTAATTAAATTAGCAAACCTGGTTACATACCTGAGTAGTACTAGTAGGCAATGTCTAAATGCCTCACCATTACAATATTTTTAATACTGCGTGTCTGAAAAATGTCTTTTGTTAATTAATTTATTTTTTTTAATAAAGAACATGTGTTAACTGCATAGCTACCATACGATGGTAAACATTTTATATGGTAGTAGGAAATATTAATTGAACTTGGTTAAAAGACAGGAAATACAGCTGTATCCCCTGTAATGGTAATATATGGTCTGTGAAGATAATTTATTATATTTATATTCCCTTCTTAGGGTTAGGGTATAAGTGAATTATGTATTTGTTTTCTATTAAAGATTACCCTTTGCAGGTGATTTTGGGTTTTGTTTTATTTAGTTTTTGCTTATTGCATTGACTTGTGTTTTTTATTTCAGAGATCAATAAAATTTCTTAATGAAATTTTGCCTGTTACCATGTGTTCTTTCATGACATTATTTTTAAACACTTTTAAGTAACTATGATAAATAGTTGTATGGATGTTGATTTGATGTGTACCATTTATGTTTACCATTTACTTGCACAAACACATTTGTATGATGTATATAACTTAGCAACACCTCATTTTTCCCTTTGTACGTTACTAAATGTGAAGTATTGTTTCAAATATGCAGGAAGGATGCTGTGGTTATCCTCTTCAAATGGAAACTAACATAGTTTATCTTTGATCATTTTACAAAATTTACCTCATCATAAACAACCATTAAGTAAAACTGATCATACAACTGACAAGGCTTTATTTTTAAATAGTAGTCAGTATATTTAAGTAACCATTTAAAAAATAAACTTGCACGAGCATCAATGCTGCATGCTGAATCATGAAGTACAACACTGTTATTAGCTACTGTATATACACTAGTAATTATGCTTTTATTTATCAATAAACATAAACAACTAAAATACAGTTACATAACTTCAGTCCAAAGGCTATTGTCAACATTTTCAAAACGGCTTCTGTTTTCTTAGGTGCTCCTGACAGTTTTTAAGTTGCTTAGCATATAGCTTATCTAGAACCCTTTGTACTCCTACCTCATACCTCTACAGACTTACATAATTATTGTCATCCTAGACTGACTTATTGATGGTCAGAAATTTTTTGGTCAGAAATTTGTGGCACACCAGCTGTTGCACGAACCCTTTTTTTGTCATTATTTCCTTTCCATTTAATATACGAATATATATCTTAAGTTGCCTATTTATTGTTCTATGTTTAACACAGACATTGACATGTTAGAATAGAAAGCCTTTATTGTCATTATACCTCGCATACACAGTATACATCGAACGAGATTTAAGCTCCTCCTTAAAGTAGTTAATGCAACTTAGTGTTAAATGCAAATAACATGTGCTAAATAAAGCTTCTTTTTGTGGTCTTATTATTTAGATGTCATGGAAAGTTTACCTACAAGCTAGTTCATGAAAGGAGGAGTCTGTCTTCAAATCTCCAATAGCAGTGTAAAGCCACAAAGTGATTGTGTGAGAGTGAATGTGTATGTGCTTTACACTCAATAGAAATATAAACTCCAAAAAGATGTTATCTGCTGGCTCTAGGGGACATGTCATAGTACTCTTAAAAGGGGTAAGAGTTATAAAACTTTTTTTTTTTTTAAACAATTCTTAAGAATTTGTTTTTATATGAAAATAAAATGCACTATTCACTCCAAATATTCTAAAAGAAAATATTTTTAAATCAATGTTCATTTGGTAATTTTTGAAAGATTTTGTCAAAAGGTTTATACTTTAAGTGTGTAATGTGGATGTGGTCTGTGGTTTGTTACTACATGAGTATGTAATTTTTAAGTGAGTTGGTAATAATTTACCGTAGTTATTTTTTCATCAGTGTTTGTTAAAATATGCAGTAGTCAAATAATTAAATTGCAAGATATAAAACACATTTATCTTAGACTATCAGTTTTAAGAGTTTTGTATAATGCCTTGACCTTAAGAGCTTCCTATAAAACAAATTTTAAAACAAGCAGTAAATGCATAACCAAAAACAGCTCTTGCATCATAGTCCATTCAAACGATTATCCTTAATACAAAAACTAAAATTATATTTTATTGATGTGTACATTAAAGAAAGTTTAAAATGTGCAACTAATATACAAAAAAGTAGAAATTTAAAATGTCATCATGTATGAAAATATGAAACTAAGCAAGCAATCTTGAAGATAAAAGTATTTTTTTCATACAAAAGATGCATTGTACTAAATTACCTTGAATCTTAGATTTAGACAAACTTAAGAAAAATGAATATGTAGTGATGAAATGTTCTAGATGTAGGCTGCAAATTTAATTGAGGTGTTAAAGCATATTTAAGGTTTAAAAATTGTCAAGTTATGGGTATGCAATAACTGGAATTAAGCATCGTCATTATTCTTTAATGTTATTGTTGTGAATTTGCATTGACTTAAAAGTGATATAAGGTCATAAGTGATAGATATTTGTCAAATTCTTGAACTATTTAAAGCATAAAATATGTGTTGTATGTTAACATGTAACCCTTTAAGATTGTAAGTCTACATCTTAAAAATGATACAAAAAGTCATAATTTCACCCTGGAAACTTAATTCACAGACAATATTTATATCACATACCTGAATATGTATGTATTACCATAATGACAATTTGAAGGTATAATTATTGTTAAAAAACACACACACACACACACAATCTTCATTAGAAATGCGACTGCTTATTATATTTATAATGCATTATCATTTATTTTTTAAAATATTACTATAATTGTTTTTATTAGCAGTATAAGTTATGAGCTGAGCTGATTTGAGCTGATTCTTTTAATGAAATAAAAAAATTTTCTGTTGATTCAGGTGTGCTCTAACAATGCTTTCATAAGCTTTTTCCAAACATGGTAAATCAAATTTTTGGTTTTGTTTGTTATCTAAATCTTGTTCAATTTCTGATTTTTTTTTTTTTTATATTTGTTGGTTTGAGTCATTACCTTTATGCTACATTGTTCTTAAAAACTTTTTCAAGTTTGTGTATATGTGTGTGTGTGTGCGCACATGCATTGAAGGTGTGTTTTTTTTATTGATTCCCCCCCCCCCCCCCCCCCCCCCCCCACAGATATGTGAATTGTTTTGTCAGTTCTATTCTTTTTCAGTAAGTTACTTGTAAGTGGTCATTATGTTCCCTTGGTGTGTCTGAGCAGAGGTTTCAAGGACTGTCCAACCTGAGAATGTTGGATTTTTATGTCAATCTCAGGTTCGTCAGCCCATGAAAAGCTGTCTATCAAATCCTGCAGTGGTATACAGATAAAAACACACAGTAACCATTACAATTATTAAAACTGTCTTTATACTCTTAAAAGCCAAAATGACATTTTAAAGTTGTTGGTATTTTATAATGTATGTTTAAAATAGCAAAAAAATTACAATTCACAGGCTACTAAGATGCAGGTACACATAATTTGTGTACACATAAATAATAAGATTATGTAAACACATAATCTTTTGCAGTATTTTTTGACAGATCAATATAGCTGCTTCATAGTTAATAAATGCAAAGATAAGCTGCTGAGTTAACATGAGAAAGTAATATTACAATGGCTAAGTTAGTCCTATTTTAACCTCATGCACAGCTCGTCGAACATCATGTGGTACTGTGGATATATTGCTCTTATAATTTTGTACATTCTATGCATAAATTCACACTTTTTGATGTAGTCTTTAGATTTAAAATCCTCACAAATATTAGCAAAAAATTTAACTAAAATCATAGCAGACAAACAATAAATTGTAGGCTTGAGGTTAAAGAAACAACCTTGCGATCTGAAGGCCCCTGATTTGATTTCTGGTCCCACCAAGTACTAAGCCTGAAGTGCCTTCGGACAAGGCATCTAAACCCAACTACTTTTCGGGTGCCGTATACAAGGCTGCCCACCGCTCCGGGCATGTGTGCTCACTTCACTTAGTGTGTGTATATGTGTGTGTTTTACTGAGTTGGGGAGGATACATTCCTTTGTGTGTAAAGCACATTAAGCAAGATAAATCACACTTTATCAAATTATATATCTTTATTATTATATACATGTTTATTATTATTCTTTTATATTTAGAGAATTTGTGTATATTTTGAAATATTTTGCAGTGATAAGATTTATACACAAACTTAAACATTATCCTTTCACTCATCCTATTAAATTCACACCATTGTAAAGAAGTCTTAAATTACAGACCCGCACTAATGTTAGACAAAGACATAACTTAAATCACAGCTAGACAAAACTTGCACACGTCTCAAAATCAGAAACGTTTGTTTTGCATATAGTAAAAGTATTCAAATTTACCATTTACTGAATCCCAACAGAGCAAAAATATATTGGCATCACAACAGGCAAATTACTCATCAGCATTAAAAATCAGAAAACTCAAAATAAAACACAGGTTGTCAGGAATCTATGGCTTCCACCAACTGGATGGTGTTTTGGGTTGAGTGTGTTTTTTTTGTGTTTGTTTTTTGTTACATTTTTTTTTATTTCTGTTAATTAGTTAAAGCTGTTTCTCATTTGACTTTTAATTTATCTTCGATCACATCATTTGTTTCCTGGTATTTAACAGCCCTGCTCTCTCCCCAGCGAGAGAGTCTCCACTACAATACGGGTACTTATGTTCGCTTCACGTTTTTCCGTTTATGTCTGTAAATAAATACCCCATTAATGCTACCTGCTGCCTGGCTTATTTGTGTTTCACGAAACACTCATCTGGATCTAGAATAATTGTGACACAGGTATTAAGCCACAACAGTTTTAAAGTAAAGTCTAAAATAATTGCAGTCTACACATGTGAAGAGGAGACATTTAGTGTTTTATTAAACATGGAGTTTAACAATATTAAAAAATACCTGATCGATAATTCTTCTGTTCTGATTTGATAATTCTGGTTTTTCCTTAACTACCGACGTGTATTGTTCTCTCATTTGTAAGTTGCTTTGGATAAAAGCGTCTGTTAAATGACTAAATCTAAATCTACACCGTTCAATCACAAGTTCCAAAATTTTCTTTGCTACAGTTTGGTAATTGAAACAATAATATATTACGTTCAATGTTCTTTATCACATCTAGCTTAAAATGTCATAAAAAGCAAAAACTCAAAAAAAATAAGCAAAAAAAGTGTGGCAAAAATAAAAAATGTCTTTTCTTTAAATTTGTTTTTTTTCTACTCCCGCTGAATCCTTAATGATTTTTAATTAGCAATGGCTTCATAGCATCGTAAGTGTTCCAATATGTGAATGTACACCAAGAGGACAGAAAACTCAAACAGCCGTTCTCATTAATTACTGTGTATGAGAGCCGATGAAAACATAAATGAGATTTTAGCATAAGTCTCCTGTTGCTCAAATGTGTCTTCTGAGGTAAAGACTTAGAAGGTAACCTCACATGTCTCCACTTGATATCTACCACTTTTGGTAGATATTTGGTAAATATAAAAATTTTTTAATTGTGCTCAGATTTGCAGGACATAACTCAACCACTTAATATCTAAAGAGTACAAGCTGTTTCAATGCTTATACTCTGAATTACGTACTTTTATTTACAATCATAGCTGATCATCTAACACATAAATTCACATTTGAATAAACCAACAAATCTGCACGACTGCATGATCATCTTTGTTCTTATACTGTTTTTCCTAAGCAAATTTTTGACAAAATAGATCTCTAAATGCGATGTGAGATCACGTACCCAAAATGTTAAAGATCACCAATTTAGCAATAAAACCTTTCTCCTTACAATGTCTTTCTCCTTACAATAAAATACGTATTTGTATCTAAAGATTAAGATTCATAATTTTCATTAGAATGCAACTGTAATATTCATACTACATCATAACATACATTTTTTAAAATGTTACCAGTAATTGTTTATATTGGCATTACTCTGAAAGTGTATAAGTTTTTAATGTATTTTTTCCAAACATATTATATTAATTCCATAACATGTTATATTAATTTATTGGTTTTGTTGTCATGTAATTCTTGTTTAAGTTTGGATATTTTTATATAAATGTATTTGTGTCAGTCATTACTGTATGCTGCTATTACTTGGCACAATTGTTTTTGTTGTTTTTGTTTTGTTATAAAACTTGGCACAATTGTTTTTGAAGGCTTTACTCTGTGTGTGCATGCATTTGTGTCTGTAATAAAAAAATACTGCTGTATTGATATAAAAAATTTGTAATATAAAGGTTGACTTATTAGGTCTTTTTTCTGTACTCACGATGTAAAAGACACTGAAACTGTGGCTAGCATGCTACCACATATAATTGTATTCATTGTACATACCAATTCACCCTTTTATAAAATAATTACAGATCCTCACAAATGGAAAACAAAAATGTAACTTCATATTATAGCAAGACAAAAGTTAAATCATATATCTCTTTAGAATTGACGTATATTTTAAAATGGTTCTCAATGGTTGTTTAAATTTATGTGTGTGTGTGTGTGTGTGTGTGTGTGTGTGTGTGTGTTTTTAGATCCAATAACTTATATTAACACTTTAATAATAATATTTCTTATTTTTTTGTGTTAAATTTATAGAGGCAAATATATTTGAAACATACTGTTTACAATTATTACAAACCTTTACAATGTACATAAAGTGTCTTAAAATAAAAGATGCATTTCTAAATGCATCACAACTGTTTGAATTCCTTTTTGATTACTTCTACAAAATTCGAAAACCTTTGTGATTTTAACAAAAAAAAATGTTAACTTTAAAATTTTAACTTTAATTACTGATGTAATATTTACAAACTAACATAATATTCATTCATTCATTATCTCCCGCTTTATCCTCTAGTAGAGTCGTGGTGGGGTTCCCCATGCCCATCCAGGGGAGAACGTTTCGGGCACTGGGCAGATAGACCCAGGACAGGGCGCCAGTCCATTGTATCCATTGAATTGTATTTTTTTAACAAAACCAATAAAAAACAATATGACCACAGCAACACACTCACAAAAGTTGAACTTTCACAATTAGCAGTTTAACTGATAACAGTTTAGGTCAAGTTTGGGTATACAAGAAGCATTTACCAGGCTTAGACATTGCAAACAAGAATTGGTGTTGTGTGTATTGTTTAAAAACATTATTGTCACTGAATTCTGTCTGCTGCCTCAAAAATGCTTTCCAAAACTGCATAATGCAAAGTGGAAGGCATACCAAAATTTTAAGAACCAGGTTTTCTGGGCCCCGAGTTATATAAAAATGGACCAAAAGACCATGGAAATGAGAACTTAAAAGTTCTCCCTGATTGTCTATGTATGTTAACTGAGAATCATCAATAACCGGAGCACTTTTAACAAATGTTCACTGAGTCACTGAGGGGGACACCCAGCTGGATATTCAAAGAGCGGTGCTTAACCCTATGTCTGGGTTGCCTGTTTGTCAGCCTCTAACCCTGCTGTGAGGGTTCTAGTGAGTCAGAAATCCTTTTCCAGTGGCATTTGGGCTAGCTAAATTGGTTCATTGCAGCACGGAGATCATCTGTGTCTGGCTAAGTACTAAACTACACTTTTCACCTGCTAAATAATTAGTATCAACCAAGGAAGAGTACCTATACATACATACTGCACTGAAGGCACATGATCAGTAAGGTATGTAAAATTAAAGATAAAGAAAAGAGAAAGCCTCAGGTGAGAGTATAAGATTCCTCCTGTGTTACAGCTAGTGATTAGATGCCAAGATACTTCTGAATAGGAGGATCAGCTGGGTCTTGTGTGGGTGATCCACTGGTGGGTCCAGCTTATGAACCGGGGTAACAAGCCAAAATAAAAAAGACTACTAAATATATGAATTACTGGTTTAATTAAAGTAATAATCATAATAGGAAAGTATAGAGACTGAGTGAAGCTGTACTAAAGAAAAGCCTAACACTACTTGCAAAAAATAATAGGTAAGTTTCCGCTATGAAATGTCAGAGATCGTCCGTTCTTCCCCGGAAGGAGGGCGGCTAACGCGGGGATAGAGCTGCGTTCAGCCGCTCGCGCCTAGTGAACGCTCCCCGGATACCGACCACGCGGGGAATATAGCGTGCGTGGGTCCGAGGAACGTTCCCACGAGTACGGCCCACGCGGAGAAGATGCGCAGCGCCGTACCGTGGTTGTACGCGGAAGGAGAGTCCAAGACACCGGGATAAAATCCAAAAGGTAAATTTAATAAAAATTGGTGACGGGACACCAACAAAAATGGGGAACAAACGAACAACACAACATTGGGTATAAAAACCGCAAAATAAAGACGTGCGACAAAGAGAAGGAAAACTCAGAATAAATACCAAACGAACTAAACACGTGCACAAAACAAACCAATCACCCAACTGAAACAATTAAGGACACAAACGAGGGACAGGTGCCACAGGCACCTGTGACATGAAAACTGTTGTTGCTTATATATATATATATATATATATATATATATATATATATATATATATATATATATATATATATATATATATATATATATATATATATATATATATATATATATATATATATATATATATATATATATATATATATATATATATATGTACATTTACATTTAGTCATTTAGCAGACACTTTTATCCAAAGCGACTTACAAATGAGAACACCACAATTCAGAAGCCATGGAGAAAACCAACTATGCTGTAAATTCATCAAACCTGATTGTTATTCGATGCTGCGCCCCCCCCCCCCCCCCCTTTTTTTTTTTTTCCTACAACAGGTATTTGTTAAAGAGATGCTTCCTCAGTAGTTTCTTAAAACTGTTAAGTGACTCTGCCTTACGGACAGAGTTGGGAAGATCGTTCCACCATTTTGCAGTGGTGAACGCCACGGAGTGAGAATTAGCTCCTTGGTGAGGTGGAATCGCCAGGCGGCAATCATCACTGGAGCGAAGTGAGTCGGAGTGTATTTTGAAAAGATAGAGTGAAGGTTGGAGGGGGAAGATCGAGAAATGGTTCTGTATGCCAGAGTCAGTGACTTGTACTGAATGCGAGCAGCTACAGAAAGCCAATGGAGGGAAGTGAGTAATGGAGTGACATGAGTTCGCTTGGGCTGGTTAAACACAAGTCGGGCTGCAGAGTTTTGAATTAGTTGAAGAGGTCTGATTGTGGAAGCTGGGATACCGGCAAGTGGCGCATTACAATAATCAAGCCGGGATAGGACTAGGGCTTGAACAAGCAGTTGGGTAGCATGTTCAGTCAGAAAGGGTCTGATCTTCCTTATGTTGTAAAGAAGGAATTGCCAAGAACGGGCGGTTTTGATAACATGATCAGAGAGTTTAAGGTGGGAGTCTATTGTGAAACCAAGGTTCTGGACCGAATCGGTTGGGGAGATTGTGGAGCCATCAGTTTGGAAGGTCAGGTTGTGATGGATTGAGGGTTTAGCTGGGATAATGAGAAGCTCTGTTTTTTCTAAGTTAAATTTGAGATGACGGGCCTTCATCCAAACAGATATGTCGGTGAGGCAGGCAGATACCCAATTTGAGATGGTGGTGTCATCAGGGGCAAAAGACAGATGAAGTTGAGTGTCATCAGCATAGCAGTGGTAAGAGAAACCATGCACCTGGATGACTGTGCTCAGTGATGTCATGTAAAGTGAGAAGAGGAGAGGACCAAGTACAGAGCCCTGAGGTACTTTGTGAGAGTTCGAGATCTCCCCATTCCATGACACTTTGAAGGTCCTTCCTGTGAGATAGGATCAAAACCATTCAAGTGTCGTACCAGAAAAGCCTAATTCAGCTAGAGTGGACAGTGGAATCTGATGATTTACTGTATCAAAAGCTGCAGAAAGGTCTAACAAAATGAGAATATATATGTATATATATCAGGAGCAAAAAGATTTTCTTTGCTTTGAAGATCACTTGCAAAAATATTTAACTTCAGCTTTTTAAATTTTCAAAAATATTGCAAATAAATTAATCATGTAAGCTGCTAATTCATGCTAATAAATCATAACATAAACTACAACTTGTTTAAAATACTGCAGCTTGAGTTCTGACTTGAACCGGTAAGTTTGATCAAATTAGCCTTAACAAACTTTTATGTTTCACAAATGTCTCAAAGTTTCACATTGATTACAAAATTGTATTAATTACATAAAATTCCACATCATCACACTACAGTATCTGAGTGCAGTCTTTTAATTGTATAATCCAATACACTAGTTCCGCTCTCAAGGGGCTGGTTTACTTTTAGTTCCTAGAATTAATAAAAATTACTGCTGGTAGAAGAGTTTTCTTTCAAGGTTCCTTGAATTTGGAATAGCCTTCATGTTACTGTTCATGATTCTGAATTGACATTGATCTGAAAAAAAAGATTGAAAAAAGATTAAAAACATATTTTATTAAATCCTTGTAGATAAAGGTGTAGATTTCAGGTTTAACTGTGCTGGGTGATCGGGGATAGGCAGTGCTGGCATTTCACCTCTTTACCCAGCTTACCAATAGCCAAGAGTGTGGCACTTGGATAATGCTATTCCAGGAACCCTCTTGACTAAGTAATCTGCAGTCTCTGTTCTTTTATTTATGTTGCTCTAGTCAATAAAACCGGGTTTACTTGTTGCACTATGTAAAAAATTCTGTCTGCTACATAATTTCTGTGCTTTATTTTCTCTAACTACATTTCTTATCTGTATTTTCTTCGAGGTATCGCCAGCTCCTTGTCCAAAACACTACCAGAGCACTGTGGCAATGACAATACCGGACAGAACCTGGAATTCTATTAGACTAGTGTCTTTGCAGGACTGCCAGGATGGCCTCACTGAAATGATTTAGTTTTTCACATTTTGGAAAATGTACTCTTGATCATTATACAAACTGTAGATTGGTGTCCTGCAGCATTGTTGCTGCCAAGCCACTCAAGGAGGATGAGTCCCCTCCTGAGCCAACACACAACACCAAGAAGTTTTTCCCTGCACCTGTCACTTCAGCTCGCTCTTTAAGAGGTTCAGAACTCTGGGCTGTGAAGTTGGCTTTGGAAAAATGGAATCACTTATTGGAGGTCAATGTCCACTGAAGGTATTAACAGGTCTTACGAACTAACAAGAACTTCATGAGAAAGTATGGATGTCATCAATTTAACCCACACCTAGAATGACAAGCCAAATATTTTGGCCATTTTACTGGCATTTCAACTTTTAAGATTAGCTCAAGGAATCTCAAAGCAGATGCGGTGACACCAATGAGGTGGACCCTGGAGATGGGAATGTTAAGGGAACAGTTGCAGAAACCCAACTTCAGGAAGATTCAAATGTATTCCATCTGATTTTTCTCACTGCTGAATTTCCCCATTGATAGATTGATAAATAATCATCAATCAATCAATCAACCATCAAATTATCATTAGAATGTATAAGAATTCTTTAAAATATATAAATTTGGCAGGAATAATAAAAGGGTATGACTGTAATGGTACATTAAAAATGGTACACCAAACCGTCAATTTTCAGTACAGGAAATTATAGAATACACAGCACATGCAGCTTATAGGCACATATGATGACCAAAAATGTAAGCAGGACCAAAGTGTGCAGACAAGTTGAACTCCCTAACTGTACACTGTTATTAATTCTGCAATACTAAATATGAAACTTTTGGTAGTTTGACAGTTTATTGGCTGAGTATAGCAACACAGACAGAGACAATATGAAAAAAGAAAATATAGAAACAAACAGAAGCAAGATGACCCACTTGATTCTTTCAAATGAAATGGGTAGGAAAATTTTTGGTTACCAGCACTGGTTGTCAGGAGTTAAATCGAACAAGAATGATGTGCTGGGGACAGATATGCTGTATGTCTGTGGAAACACTTCGTACATGCTTATGCAGATTCCACTACATCATCGAAATGTGCTGATAATAACTGCTAATTATAAAAATAACATTCCCTCAACTACTATTCCTCACTGCTATTAAGCAGGGTCTAGATACAAAATCAGGCAGGTCCAAAACCAATACTTAAGCTATTGGCAAGGTAGTTTTTATTGACTTTGCTCCTGTATGCAGTGGTAGAGGTCCTGGCTTAATACATTTAATATAAACTATATATAATTTAATATATAGTGAAGTAAATTGTGTTTGCTTGGGTTAGTCGCACCAAAATACAAGCTGGAATAGTCTGTTCAGTCAAAAAAGGTCTGATCTTTCTGAAAATGCACAAGAGGACTTCTTTCTAACCTGTTTAGATAGTTTGAGCTGTGTGTCAATTTTGAAGCCAAGCTTACGGACAGAGCTGGTCAGGGAAATTTTGGAGCTGGTAATTTTAAGTGTGAGGTGAAATCAGGGTTTTGCTGAAATAATTTAAAACTGTGTTTTTTTCCAAATTTAGCTTAAGATTTTGGGCAGATATTTAGATTGTGGACACATTGTGGACTTTTTCCACTCACCCCTAACAATGCTTTGGCTGTGGAGCATTTCATTTGTGTCCTAGTTTGTATTTCTGACATTTGTGTCCTAGTTTGTGTATACTGTCACCTGGTTAGTAGGAGTTACTGGTACTTCTTTTAGTGGTGAGTTGATTGTATTTATTGTTGTTCTGCACTGCTACTGTAAGTTCTTATTTGTGGTTGTTTTGCAGTAAGAGCTGAGCTACTTTTTCTGAGGTATAGTGTATAAGCGTAGTACTAGGGTTGTTTCCGTTTAACTTTTGTTTAATTTTCATATGCTGTCTTGCTCACCTTATAGTCATCTACTGGTTGTCTACAGTGGTGTTATTTTTTTTTAGCTATTAGGTATCCCAGCGTTTTAATTTTACATGGTATTCATTTCTTAATTTACTTAAGACTAAATTATTGTAAATATATATATATATATATATATATATATATATATATATATATATATATATATATATATATATATATATATATATATATATATATGTGTGTGTGTGTGTTGTGTGTATATTATATTATATATATATATACATATATATATTAATATATTAATATATATATATATATATATATATATATATATATATATATATATATATATATATATATATATATATATATATATATATATATATATATATTACAATGTAATAAATCAGTAAACTGGGGGAGGGGAAACGTTTCTGCCCATTTTCTGGCACATGGCAGATACACCTAGGACAACACGTCAATTCATTGGCACACAAACTCACACAGAGACACACACTGTATAGCAGTAATATTGATAGTGATAATTTAAAGCAGCCAATTGAAACCTTGAATCCATGTGTTTGGACTGTGGGAGGAAACCAGATAACCTGGAAAAACCCCACGCACACATGGGGAGAACATTGAAACTCAACTCAGAAGAAGAGTTAACTAGTTTTAAATAGGTAATAAACTCAATTTCTTAAAAAATGGTATAAGTATCATAATTGAGAACATAATGATATTTTGGTATAGTATTTCACTAGCAGCAACTAGAAAACTCAATTTATTACTCAGAGAAGACGTCTCATTAGAATCTTAAGGACCCGTCTGCCACCTACAGACCAAAACCCAGTAACACCAGATAATGTCCTTTATGATTAAAAACAACATATTTGAAGAAGAATGTCATTTTTGTCATAATTGTCATAATTGAAGAAAATGTCATTGGTTACATGTCCTTTTTTGACAAAGGTATTAATAAATTGTAATTTACATATCTTTTCATATAATGTAATCTAACCATATACTTTTTTCACTATGCATCATTTAATTAAATATGACATTATTATTATTATTATTATTATTATTATTATTATTATTATTATTATTATTATTATGTTCCATTCTATATTAAGCTTTTTTTCAACCTTATCTGAAAAAAAGCTTAATATAGAATGGAACATAATAATAATAATAATAATAATAATAATAATAATAATAATAATAATAATAATAATAATAATGTCATATTTAATTAAACATATCTTTTAGATTTTGCCCCCAAATACCGAAAATACAATTACAGGTTAGGCTTTCTATTTTCTATTTCTTTGATTTCTCTTCATTCCTGAAGCCCTCTATTCCTGAATCTTCTTTATATATTTAAAATAAATAAATCTATAAAAAAATAGAGACAGAACAACTGAAAATTCATTGACGTGCTAGGTGAGCTGTCTTTTTAAGCGTAGTTTTAAGTGAGCCAATCCTATACATTCTTGGTGTGAAGGATTGCTGTTTTTTTTTGCTGAAAATCTAGATAAAATTTACATGCTCTAAATCTAGTGTCACTTTCACCTCTACTGGTCGCTGGTAGTATTACTGGTACTACTACTATGGAACATCTGTGCCCCCTATTAGACCCTGTTATGTGTTCATCTGGTGCAGCAATGTCTTGTCACATGACTATTACTTACATGCTTAAAAGCCCTTCCTTCCCTGTGTTTAGTGTTAGAGATTGTATGTGTTGTGTTACATCGTGCCAGTTTATCCATTGTCTTCTGCATTAAAAACTACTTTATCACCTACAGCTCTGGACTTCGTCCTTTCTGGCCGTGTCACACCAGCAACTTTACAGTGATTATAAGCATAAAACCCCTCAAAAGCAAGCCAAAGCAACAGTGGCAAGAAAAAAAACTCCCTGTTATATTAGGAGGACCAAGGCTCTGCGGGGGACTCATCCTCTTTAAATGGCCTGGCAGCATCAACAGCATAGGACAGCCATGTACAGATTTTGTAGTGGTATCCATATTTAACAATTGAAAAACCTATAACAATATAATATAACAATAAAGCTATATAAGTCCATTGAGGGCATCCTTCAGGACTTCAGTCCGGCAACATCTCAAAAGATACAGACAAGAAAAGCAGTTAGTGCTAATAAAGCACAGTATTTAAGTAATAGCCAGAGTTTGACTGACACAGTGCAGCATGTGACTCTGGGATAACTGATTGGAGCAGCAGAATTCAAAGTAAATAAATGTGTTTTTGTAAATCTGTTTTGATGGTCATATGAATTGTGGATATTGCAGCTGTTTTATTAAATAAAGGAACTATGTCTGACACTTCGTTCGAGAGGTATTTGCATCCAAAGCTTGGGAGGCAGCCAAATGGGCATGAACTCTTTTTTGAGCCTGGTGACATATAACACATTTATAACAAAACTTATCACCCAGTATATGCTCATATGCACCCTGTCCTGGGTGTGCCCAGCGCCCGAAACGTTCTCCCCTGTGTGGGCATGGGAAACCCCCCCTGCGACCCTAGTAGGGGATAAAGTAGAAGATTTTGTCTTTTTCCTGTAGTTTTCATTTCTCATCTTTTACTTTTATCAACCATCTTCACTGCTTATGTATATATGATTTTATGTTGAATTTATGTTGGCCTGTTGAATTTATTTGATAATATCTCACACTCTCTGTATGCCACGCTATGGTTGTCTCCACAGTTACAGCACATTAGTTGAGTCATCTTATTACACTGCCCATACTTGTGATCTTCACATCTAGCACATTTTCTTCTGCCTTTGCATATTAATGCAATCTATCCAAATTGTTGCCAATAAAAAAAGCATTGTATGAGCTTAGACATATATTGTTTTATTGTATATCATGTGTCTCAGCATCTCTTTTTGAGATTGTTTCATCCCCTGAATATTCATTCCTTACATTTTTATTCCCTGTTGGTAAACATATAATTTTAAGGATTATTGAAATTTTTCTGACTCTGATCCAGGTTTTCATACATGTTATCGCAAATAGTGTTTTCCAAATCACTTTCTTATTCTAAGTTACTCACTAAACTTTGAGAAGCAAACTTGTTTACATACACACTGAATTGTGGTGTGCTTTGTAGTGTACATTGTATGTACATTCAGCTCAATGCTCTAAACATTTGCTTAACTTGTTTTCTTTAGAGATTGGCTATTAAACTTCATTTGTTCTGGTGGACACGAACCCTTTTGTTACCTGTTACATTATGCATCAAATTTAGCTTCATCTATTCCATCATGTACTAATTTCTTTGGCTTTATTGATTTATCAAATGTTGCTCACTGCTACCTTTTTAGCTCTATTTTGTTTAAAGCTAATGAATCCATATGCTCTTGTGTGTACCTACAAACCTGTATGTTCTCTTGTGGGCATTGCCATACACGTTGATTTTTTTCTGTCTGTTCTCCTGTGGCTTTCCAATTGTAGCACCCTAAAAAAGTACATAATTAGGCAGGTGGCTAGGGTTCCACCTGGGGCACTGGCAGGTGCAGCCGTAGATTCATTAGACTGCAAAAAATGCAACCTGTCTTTTCTGGCTTTTATTCTAAGTTTGAACCTAACTATTAAGAGTTCAGCCCTAAAATTGATTTCATGAAAATAGGAGCACCAGTTTCAGTTTAGTGGTGCAATTTGTGGTGGCCCGATTCTGCATCCTAACTGTGCTCTCCTCTTTATTTTGAAGATGAACGCATCAGCCTATGAGGTTGGGAGCAGCTTTGTCTTAAGTGGTGAAAGAAGAGAAATGGCTGTGGTGCACATCAGCCATAGACTCTTGCAAGAACAGACGTACCGCACTATTATTAACGAAAGCCTGGTGATCAAGTGGGAGGTCATTATTACCAACTGCAACAAGCTTTTACCATCTATTTGGATCACACCACGCTTTAACAGCTCCATCGTATTAAAGACACAAAGATCACACGTTATTTTAAACCTTTATAATTTCAAGTGGTTCTCATAATTTCAATTGGCCAGGAATGCATTTTGTCAAGGTGATCTCTAAGGCAGATGGGAGATCACTTAGAAACAGTTGGTGTCTGTGCCTTGAACTAGCAATGAGAAAATGATTACGAAACTTTGGAGCTTGTGTTGAAAAATCTAGAAAGTTGTTCATTAAATGCGTATCGAACCTTGCTTCATTACGTGTGAGTTACTGATGATAACTGAACATCAAGAGAACAATACTGGATTTTTTCAATACCATTTAAAATATTTTTTCTCCAAAGTCAAATAAGTTATTTTTAAAAAGAAAAACAATCGTAATGTCCAAGCACAGTGGAAAAATGTAGTTTCTTATCAAAAATAAATGACATCACCATCATCCTAGTAATTATGAGCACAATCTCTTTCCCATCTTTGGAAAATTACAGCTCATGTGCTATTGCATTTTGACAGGCTTTTCGCATTAATAGACAATAACAAGGTCATTACAAGTAGTCAAAATGAAATGACAAGTTTTTGACCAGCAGGGGTGTGTGCAATACCCGAAAATTGACAAACACCTGTAGCCTCTTTATGTGATTAATAGTCTCTTCCTTCTGTATGCAGTAAGGAAAAGTTGAACGAAAAGTGTGAGCAGTCGAGGTTTGGTGACTGTGTTTGTTTTGGTGTCCATGTGTGTGTGTGATAAATTAAAAAGTTTAAAGTGTCTTAGCAATAAAGCATTATTGTGTTTAATCCCTGCCAGGCCCCTGTCTTCACTCTGTGAAGTTTCACAAGTTATTAATATAGAAACTAATAATAATATCATTTTTAAGAAAGACCTGGCTATTTAAAATGGGATGGCATTTACCTTTCACAAGAGGGTGCTGTTCTCATGTCAGAAAATGATAGTAATGAAAACTGACCGTTAAAAGCCAAGATAGACAGACAGCAAAACAATGGCCTAGCCCAAATCTGTATACAGAGTTGATTTAAGCTCTTAAACCATTAAGAAACTTTATTACCGTCTAAATATTGAACAATTTTAAACCTTTCCTCAGTCTCCAAAATTAAGAAAGCATTGTCTCATAGCGGGTGGCACGGTGGCTTAGTGGTTAGCACGTTCCCCTCTCAGCACTAGGGATTCCTGGTTCGAATCCCAATCTGGGTGGAGTTTCCATGTTCTCCCCATGTCACGTAGGTTTTCTCCGGGCTTTCTGTGTAACATGTTTTGGATCCTAAAGATTTAAAATATTAAAATATATTAAATAGTAAAAAATACATTTATTTAATTAAGCATTATCAGAAAGTTTGATGATAAAATGAACGACAGACAAGGCAGCCTGTTTAAGTGAATCTTAAGCAGTTTCTGCCACATACTTATACAGCTTCAGTCAGTGATGTCAGTTATCAAGTTCAAGTTCAAGTTGTTTATTTATATAGCACTTTTTACACTCCCTTTTATGTTGTTATTTAAGGTAGAAACCTTGGGAGGACCAAGACTCAGTGTAGGACATCCATGTACAGATGTTTAACAAATGGAAAAACTCCATAGGACATAAGTTATGTCCTAAAAAGCCCTATCTGTCGGGTCTCAACTCATTTATTGAGAACAAAGAAAACTTCATGAACACCGTCAGTAACTCATGCTGGCCATCGGGTCTGCCTCCCTCAGCGTTCAGGTGCTGTGAATGCCTCCGGGTCTGAGTAAGAGAAGAGAACCCCGCAGTGCTTACCTGTGTATATATCAGTTAAGTCTAGTTCCCGCCCCTAAATGCCTAAGCCAATCACAAATTACCGCCCTAGGTTTTAAATCCACCAATCCAAACCCAGGGTTTTGGTTCAAATCTAGCTTGCCCCACCCCACTTCCCAAGAACACATAAGAGTCTTTTGTTTGAATACAAACTTTCGGCCATTTTGTGACTCTTATTATATGTAAGCAATTTATAATTCCTAAAAAGTGTTAATAAAGCATGTTTCAGTGCGTGTGAAATCGTGTCTCGGGGTCTCATTCAGTACAACCTTGTCCCATTTGTGTCGGCTCTTACGTTACTTGTCTCCATGCCATTCTCCTTCCTCCTAAAGACTGAGTAAACTTTTAGCAATATGTAATTGAGTGCTAAATAGATTTAAACTGTCCCAATTTTTTAAATGACCACATGAGGGAAACAAAAAATAAAGTGTGGAGAGTTTTGCTCCATGTTGTATTTAGCCTCTAAGCCCTGGGCATTCAGATTCGAATACCCCCGATCTGTTTTGGTTTTTATGTTCTCCCCTTGTCCGTATTGTTCTTTTTTCTGGGTTCTCCGGTTTCCGGCACCTTAAATGTTCTCCCCTAAATGGGCACTGGTAACTCCCCGGCGAACTCAAAAACAGGAGAATAGTGTCTAGGAAAATAGTTGTATTTTCTGATAAAATTCTATTACATTTGATGATGCACTTATGTTTGGTATGAATGTGTTATAAAAACACCAAGGTTCAGTGAAGGTGTGGACTCTGTATACTTCCATGTAACACAGATTACAAATTTTAAAAAACTTTTAAAATGTTTTTTAACTGATATCTATACAAATTGATGTCTCAATTATATTTAGAATAGACTCATAGATGAAATAAACAACTTAAGGTAAAAAAATAATAAAACCTTTGTTTTGACAACATTGAATCTAGGGTGCAAATTGCCAGCTCTGAATCCAGCAAAATATCCCAAAAGCATAATTCATCCTTGTCCATGTTTTTTAAATCACACACAGAAGAACAACTACTTGACCATATTCAAAAACATTAAGCAACGTACCAGATGTTTCAAATATAGATTACTCAGTCCATAAATCCATACTCCAGTCAACAGTAATCCATGGAAGGTACTATTTGACTAAGACTCTTTTTCAATGCACAAGCATACTTTACTTTTTTGTACATACTTTTTACTTTTTTACTTTTACTGTCGACCTGTCAGACCTACAGCTGGCAAGTTTACTCTTTACAGTAAAATCCAAAACAATTTAGTAGATGTCAGAAACCCATGAGCATACGGAGTTGGAGCCGTGTGAATGGAAGCAGGAGAATACAATGATCCCTCAGAATCAGCTTGTGGGGCAGTGTGACAGGGCTTTCTCTGGGTTTTTCTCCCTCAGTCCAAAAGCATGGATTTAAGGTAAATTGGCTGCTCAAAACTGCCCCATTCCTAATTGGCCCTATATATATATATATTGTGTGTGTGTGTGTGTGTCTGTGTGAGTAAGTGCGTGCCCAGCAATGGATTGGATGGCGATAGGAATCCCCCATGACCATAGTAGAGGAATAAGTAAAAGATAATGAGATGAGATCAGTTTACCTTTTTTTGTTTAAAGACATGGTGGCTAAGTGGATAGTTTAAATCCCTTTCTGGGTGGACTTTCCATGTTCTCCCTGTGTCCAGGTTTTCTACCCACATGGACTCAAAGGGAAACTGCCCCTATATATATATATATATATATATATATATATGTATGTAGTGTGTGTGTGTGTGTGTGTGTGTGTGTGTGTGTGTGAGTGAGTGTGTGAACCCCAACGACCCTAGTATAGGAATAAGTGAAAGATAACGAGATGAGATGAGTTCAGTTTACTTTTATGTTTAAAGGCATGGTGGCATAGTGAATAGTTTGAATCTGGGAATCTCCATCTGGGTACAGTTTCCATGTTCTTCCTGTGTCTTAGTAGGTTTTCTCTGGGTTTCCCTCCCACAGTCCAAAAACATGGATTTGAGGTGAATTGGCTGCTCAAAACTGTACTAATCTAAATTGCCCCTATATTGTGTGTGTGTATGTGTGTGTGTCTGTGTCTGTGTGTGTGTCTGTGCGAGTGAGTGTGTGCCCAGCAATGGATTAGATAGACATAAGGAACCATGTCTATCTCCCATGGCCCTGGTAAAGGAATAAGTGAAGGACAAAGAGATAAGATCAGTTTACCCTTTTTTGTTTGAAATATTAACAAAATGAACGTATTTACCATATTCCAATGCACTGGTATCAGCATTTACTTTCTGGTGAAATAGAGGAATGTGAAATGTAACCATGTGTTCTTATTTTACTATGGACTCTTTGAAAATATAACCACATTTATTTATCACCTGTAAACCTTTTGAGTAAGTGACAAAGGCATCTTAAAAAACAGGTTACACAATGTTTAATGGTTTGCTGTCATTGGCTGTATTCATTTCAATGTTTGTTGGGAATCAAGTGAAAGTGAGGCTGTCCAGAATGTGTGTGTGTGTGTGTGTGTGTGTGTGTGTGTGTGTGTGGTGAGAGAAAGAAAAGGATAGGAGGGGCGGTTCCAGATAACGAAAAGCGAAAAGGAGGGTTTGAGGGAAGAAAAAGCGACAGGCGTAGAGAGGAGAGAGAACAAGGGAATTACACTAATGGACAGTAAATCTTTGTGGGAGCTAAATTCCGCGAGCTGATTTAAATTTCCCTTATTGTCATTCTGCATCCCGACGCGACTCCACCACCTGAACCCAGAACACATGAGTTTACAGGTATGTAACTCAGATGTCTCATTATATAATACTCACTTTCGAATATCTGAACATCATAATACTGATTGCGTTGTCATTGACAACCGCTCGGACATTTACACTGTAAACCTTAATGGCAACGAACAATCTGTAAATGTATCGGGGGGTTTACAGTTTGTGGGTTGCTTCATATTTTCGCGAAACTATTAAACGTATATGTTTGTTACTAGAGTCCGTCAAAACTGCCTGCTTTCGTGGTTTCGGTTATTTATTGATGGATTACGACCGCGCTGAAAGCCATGCCTCTCATAGCTAAGATTGAGATGTTTAAATAAAAGCTACCTATAATGTTACGTTTGTAGGACATATAGGTATTTAATGATTTTGCAGGTCGTCTGCGCACGTTATCTATCACTTCTGTCATCAATTGTTCGCGCGTTTCCTTTAACTTCGTACATTCAACAGCAAATCTTTTTTTTAAGTTTCGACTATACAGCGGATTTGAAGCATTCTTGGTTTACAGACAAAATGAAAGCTAGTGTTTCGGGGCTCCTCACTGTCGTGTTTTATCCGTTATCCCCAAGAGAGACATTTCTCTTGCTAGAAATTTCTGCTGCGTCAACAACACTTACCTTAGTACAGCGATAATTAATGTTTTTTTTTGACTTGATGTTTATTTGGCAACGAATACATGATGTTTATTTGTCTCCGTTTGTCCTTTATCTTTTCGTCTAGTTCTCGTGGGTTGATCGCTGGGTGTGTATATTAATCCTGTTGTGTGTGTGCAGAGTGATAGCTACGGCTGTGTGTGTGTGCGTGTGTGTGTGCTTGCGCTGCCCACTTAAGCTGGTCAGTTCCGTCTTCCTCCATTTTCTTGCCATGCTTAGTGTAAAGGGAAAGAATAATTGCCTTTTTTTTTTTTACTTAACTCAACTTTAAAAACAGTTAAAATGCTGTACATAGGTAACTATATAAACTTGAAAACGGACCCTAAAACCAATGAGACACTAAGACAATGTAGGTAATAAAACAATAAAATAAAGAGAAAAAACCCTAACAAACAATAGCCTGTAAATAAATAATATAAATAATGTAAATAAATAATAACAAATAAAACAAGTGTAAAATCTTATTTTGGGTTGAAAGCCACAGAATAAAAATGGTTTCAAGACTAGTTTTAAAAATGGACAGTGAAGAGGCCTGTCTTAAACATAGCATTTCATTATTTAGGAAACACAATCGCAAAGGCTCAATCCCTTCCAAGCTTACATTGGATCGCGGTACCTCCAGGATCCACATGCAGATGGAACAGCTCTGAGAGGTAAGGACCATTTAGAGATTTAAAAAGAAAGAAATTTTAATGGAACTCTAAAATGCACAGACAGCCAGGGGAGGATGGCCAAAATAGCAGTTATGTTCACCCTATTTCGAGATCCTGTTAAAAGTTGGGGCATCAGCATTCCGCAATAAATGGAGGTGTTTGAGGAAGGACTTGTGACTTATTTATCTCAGAATAATTCAGAATTTGGCTTATAAACTACAAGTAGACTTTGACATAGTTATTAGTATAGTAGTATTTTATTAGTATATATAGTTATTAGCATAGCAGCTGAGTGTCTTTATAGAATAGATTGAGGATAGCACTTTCTAAATAGTGTGGTAGCTTAAAGGGTTGGGATTTGGGCTATCAGTAGGATGGTTGAGGTTATTGATGATTCGACTTCGATACTTAAGAATTCCCCACGATTCGATTCAATACTTTTAAATATGATCCGATATCTCAATATCATTCATTCATTCATTATCTCCCGCTTTATCCTCTATTAGGGTCGCGGTGGGGTTCCCCATGCCCATCCAGGGGAGAACGTCTCGGGCGCTGGGCAGATAGACCCAGGACAGGGCGCCAATCCATCGTTGCCAATATCTCAATATCTTTTTTTTTATTAAATCTATTACAACAACAATACAATTATTCGCTTTTATTGAGATCCAAAAACAGTATTCTATTTACACAATGTTTATCACACTATAACAGTTGTGATCAACACACTGTAAACAGGTTACTCCTGTTCTGAACTCTCTCGTTGAATTTGAATTTGTCAGGTTTTGGATGGTATCTGCTTCAATTGTTTTGCATGAGGACAGAATACCCTCCCAGAACTGTTGCTTACATGTGAATTGCCTCCCGCCATCATAGAAACTCCTTTTGATGATGCTCCATAGGTTCTCAATGGGGTTGAGGTGATGGGAGCATGGGGACCCCTTTTATGCCCATAGCAGCCAGAAATGCAGATGTGTTCTTTGCAGCATGAGACGCTGCATTATCATGCAAGAAAATTATCTTGCTGTGGAATGCACGGTTCTTCTTCTTGAACCATGGCAGGAAGTGCTGTTTGAGAAACTCCACATACATTATGGAGGTCATCTTTACTCCTTCAGGGACCCTAAAGAGGCAGACAATCTCTCTCCCCATGATTCCAGCCCAAAACACTACTCCACCTCCTCCTTGTTGGTGCCGTAGCCTTGTTTGCAGGTTTGAGGTGTCCATCAACCAGCCATCCTCCACTCCATCCATCTGGACCATCGAACGTTGCACGGTACTCATCGGTGAACAAAACAGTTTTGAAGTCAGTCTTCATGTATTGTTTGGTCCACTGGAGACGTTTCTGCTTGTGTGCAGTGGATAGAGGAGGTCGACAGGATGGCTTATGCACAGTTGCAAACCTCTGAAGGACCCTGCATCTTGTTGTTCGGGTGATGTTGGAGGCACCAGAAGCTTCAAAAACTTGTATGCTGTTATGACAAGGCATTTTTGCAGCTACTCTTTTAACCTGGCATAATTGCCTGTTGGAAAGAGTCCTCAATTTTCCATTATCAGCACGCACACGCATGTGCTCTGAATCAGCTACATACTTCTTGATTGTGCGATGATCACAATGAAGTGTCTTGGCAATGTTGATTGTAGTCATGCCTTGACCTAAACACTCCAAAATTTGTTGCTTCTCAGCAGCCGACACAGCCTTTTTCTTTCCCATTTTGGCTGAAAATGTAGGCTGCTTAATAATGTGGACAGCCTTCTTAGACACACCTGCCAAACTAATTAGCACAGCTGTCTGCAATTGCTTTCAGTGATATAAAGAGCCCTGACATACATCACCATCTATGAGTTTAACTGACAAACAAAAAAATTCTTACATTATCACTCCTAAACACTTTTTGCATAATAATTTGAAACACAGTATTAAAAGCCAGCAAAATCAGAAAAACTAGACACACTACCAGCTTTTTCCCCAAAAGCTATAGCACTCAGTAACCACAGTATACAATACACACTTTAAACAATTTACAACATACAACTTACTACCTCTTGTAACATAATGCTAATTTTGCACAACTGTACAACAGCAAGGCGGCTTAGTGGTTAGCACGTTCGCCTCTCAGCACTAGGGATTCCCGGTTCGAATCCCCATCTGGCTGGAGTTTCCATGTTCTCCCCGTGTCTGCGTGGGTTTCCTCCGGGTTCTCCGGTTTCCTCCCACAGTCCAAAAACATGGATCAAGTCAATTGAATTCTCAAAATTGTCCCATGTAGAGTGTGTCTGTGTGAGTGAGTGTGTCCCAGCGATGGATTGGCGCCCTGTCCTGGGTCTGTCTGCCCAGCGCCCGAGATGTTCTCCCCTGGATGGGCATGGGGAACCCCACTGCGACCCTAATAGAGGATAAAGCGGGAGATAATGAATGAATGAATGTACAACAGCATTTGTATAACTATACATTTGTTCTGTAATTATCTGTAAATAATAACATGTAAACTGTACATTTGACATATATTCACATTGTCTAAAGTGCAAAGAATAAAAAACAAATTAAGAAACTGCGGAGCTAGAGAAAAAATAGGGGGTATCTGTACATGTGGGATATGAAATGTGTACATGTAATTATTTACAGATAATTACAGAACAAATGTTACAGATAATTACAGAACAAATGTATATTTATACAAATGCTGTTGTGCAAAATTAGCATCATGTTACAAGAGGTAGTAAGTTGTATGTTATAAATTGTTTAAAGTGTGTATTGTATACTGTGGTTACTGAGTGCTATAGCTCTGGGGGAAAAAGCTGTTAGTGTGTCTAGTTTTGCTGGCTTTGGTGGCCCTGGATCTTCTGTCAGAAGGCAGTGGTTGGAAGATGTGATTTCCAGGATGAGAGGGGTCAGCAGTTATTTTGTTAACGTCTTTTTTCACCCTGCTGTGGTAAATGTCCTGAAGTGATGACAGGTCACAACCGAGGATCTTGCTGTCCTGACTATGCATTGCAGTTTGGCTTGTTCCTGTAAGGTGGATGAACTGAACCAGATGTTTATGGATGATGTCCGTACAGCTTCGATAATTACTCTGTAGAACTAGACCATCACATTCTGCGGGAGGTTATTATTTTTTTATTTAGCTTTTTCAGAAAGAGTTTGTCATCCTTGCTGGGCTTTCTTGGCAATGGAGATCGTGTTCCTCTCCCACTTTAACAGAATGATCCATACAGTATCAGTATCAGGAGATGATTGGGGTATGAAGTACTCTAACACTGACATTTGGTTCTTTTTTGTTTTTACTTATCTGCAGTGTTGTTCTCCTTATTTATGATGTCTCATGTCCAATACTTCACTGTGCACCACTGAAACCCTCACCAAAATGTTTTGCAGTTTGTATTAGTGAACTTTTTTTAAGGTTGTGTTGGGGTATCGTGAATATTACCTATATTTAAAAGCTGCGGGTTTTGTGAGCAGTGCCAGTTTTAGGAGAAGCAGAAACCTTTTTGCAGAACTCTTTTTATGATGAGGGATGTCTGAGCCCAGAACTGAGGTAGGATGTGAAGGTTCATTTGTGGGATGGGATAGGTGGTCTGCAACAGAGCTGGAAATTGTGGTTGAACTTGGAAATTAGTCCAGTTGCATAGAGATAGCAGAGAATGAACTTGCATTGTGTAATGTTGCACCATTGTAATCTAAGAATTGTTGATGAGCCAACAGAGCCTGATGAAACAAGATTAAATCTGGTGCCTACAGTAAGTAGTATTCTGTAATGCTGCTGGAAGTAAAAGTACAGACATAAGCTAACCCTTTATTAGTTAGTTATTAGTTATGGTGAATTTTTCTTTTAAAAGAAAAGCAGATTTTATTAAGTACTTAATAACAAAACAGATAAAACGCATGGTAAACAAATAGCAATATGTGATGCTGTCGTTAAGAATTAAATCTGTGGCACTGCAGATAACCTGAAAAAATCTAATCACTAAATCTAAAGTAAATAGGATATTGTGGTTTAAAACCCAGAAGGATAACACTATTAACACAGACATAAAAAGCCAAAACCTACTAAGGAAGCCACAAACCTCCTGGGAGGTGTCCTATGTACATCATTTTACCATTTACAGAAAACAAAATAAGGCCTTCAAAGAGAAAACATGGTCAATACAGACAAATATAGAGTGACAGTTAAAATAAATCTTTTTGGGCTTTGTTGAGTTTGGCTGTGGACTGTGTGCATTACATCTAAAGCATACCAAAGTTTTTGATACACATTGTGTAGTGTAGTACGCAGTGTTAGAAAGATGGGTCTAGACAGGGCTAGATATTGTGGGTCTTCTAGCATAACAATGACCCCAAAAAACAATGATTGTTTTGAAGAGTTCTGAAGTGGGCAGCAATAATCAGATCATATATCATAGAAAACCTGCAGAGAGATCTTAAAACAGCACTGAAAATTAAACCCTTTAAAACAGAGAACTAAAATCAAATGTTGTGCTGTCGAAAGAAATGTAGTGCAAAAGTTCTAGTAGAATAGCCCTTATTAATGATTACAGAAAGTAATATATTTTTGTTAATATTCTAATATTAAGTCCATTTTTGAAAGTCTACATAAAATCATATCAGATTTTTATTTTTCTGCTTAGGGCAGGGGCAACGGGTCGACTAGGTTGACATTATTGATCATGAAAATACGTCAATTTGCAAAACTTGACAAACAAAATGGCGGCGCCCTACAGGAAAGATGAATTTATTCAGAGTGCAGAAGCTAAAAAATCACCCGCGTACAACCAAAGTGTGGGAGCACTTCACACAGGAACACAACAGTGTGGTGCTCTGTCAGATTTACAAAGTGGAAATGGCTTTTTACAACAGTACAACTGCTATCCACGAGCATTTAAACATCCGGGCTGGGAAGTCTGCGCAATAAAACAGATACATAGGTTTGATTTTCTAGTTTTTTTTTTCTTATCTTAGCATATTGTTTTAAGACCTTCACACATTTAATGTGTTTCTGTTATTAGTAGTGCATTACTAACTGTTTCCTCATAGTCTTGTGTAGATTTGTGCAGCTTGTCTTAATACCTCTCATGTTTTTATATTGCATTCAGATCAATTTGAATGTCCTTGCTTGTATATAGTCAACACAAAATATATTGTCAATATATAGTCCATAAAATGACGTCATATGTGCCTCAAAGTACAGTCAGTGCAGTGCCATTTTTTTTACCAAGAACCTACTTGTTACCTGGTGATTTATTAATTTAAAGTAAACTATTTGAGATTTAATGTTTGATAAAGCTGTTAATGCTAAAGCAGGTTTGTGATTTAATAGTGATTAAAATATATATTTTAACATTAAGGGTTTTTATTTTTCATTATTTTGGAGAAGTTTTAATTCCAAACACATCACATTAGAATAATAGTTTTTATATTGATTGACTATCCATCCATTCATCCATCCATTATCTTCTGCTTTATCCTTTACTAGGGTCGTGGAGAGGGTTCCTCATGCCCACTCAGGGGAATGTTTCAGGCACTGGGCAGACACACCCAGGACAGGGCACCAATCTATCGCAGGGCAGTCACTTACACAGACACACACACACACACACACACAAACACACTCTATATGGGGCAATTTGGAAAATTCAATTAACCTTAATCCATGTTTTTGGAGGAAACCCATGCCGACACGGGGAGAACATGGAAACTCCACCCAGTTTGGGATTCGTACTGGGAACGTGCTAACCACTAAGCCACTGTGCTGCCCGATCGAAAAAAAAAAATTGAAAAAAAAAATTTGTTTGATTAATCAATAGCAAATCAATCATTAAGTACAGCCCTATTTCTGCTATTTCAGTTGTTTTAGTATAAACATTATTGTCGGAAATACACATAATCTTGTGTTCAACTATTTGTTATATATGTTCTGTTTGTGGGCGGCATGGTGGCTTAGTGCTTAGCACGTTCACCTCTCAGCGCTAGGGATTCCTGGTTCGAATCCCCATCTGGGTGGAGTTTCCATGTTCTCCCCGTGTCCGCGTGGGTTTCCTCCGGGTTCTCCGGTTTCCTCCCACAGTCCAAAAACATGGATCAAGTCAATTGAGTACTCCAAATTGCCCTATATAGAGTGTGCCAGTTTGAGTGAGTGTGTGCCCAGCGATGGATTGGTGCCCTGTCCTGGGTGTATCTGCCCAGCGCCCGAAACGTTCTCTCCTGGATGGGCATGGGGAACCCCACCGCGACCCTAATAGAGGATAAAAGTGGAAGATAATGAATGAATGAATGTTCTGTTTGTTATTGACTGCTTTGTGTTTAATACCCTGATGTGTCATTTAGTTTATTAGTTTTTTTATTGATCTCCTGATTTTGATTTTCCTTTGTTTCCATTTGTCACATGTGTCTTATGTCTATCCTCTTTTTTTGCTCAGCAAGAAGTATTTTGATCTTTCGAGAACATTTTCATATTCTGTCTGGCCTGTTGTGATTCTATATATATATGTCACGATTTTGTATTTCATGCTTGTCACATACCTGTATTTATCCAGTATCTGCACCCTTTTGTTCCCTAGATGCTTTGTTGGGTTAAGGTCAGGCAAGTCATGTTCTTTCTAAAACTCGTTCATCCATTTTTTTATTAATCTTGCTTTGAGCACAGCACTGGTGTGCACAGAATCATTCCTAAAATGTTGGGAGGGCATGAAATTGTCCAGTCTCTCTGGTATGTTGGAACATTAAGAGTTTCTTTCACTGGAACTAAGAGACCAAAGCCAAATAATTTAATTAATTTAAGACTATTTGTGCACTGTTACTGAGCTAATCTGATGGCCAAATAACGTTTGTCAGTCTGTAGCAATTGAATTTGCAGAATGTTGATTAGTGATCGACCGATTGATTGGCCGGCCGATTAATCTGGCCGATTTTTGGCATTTTTATATAATCGGCATCGGCCGATATATGAGCGCACAAGGCCAATATTTAAACAATGCCTACAGGCAATGCTATGGGCAGCTCCGTCATTCTGGCTCAATGACTGAATACAGACATTTGATCGAACTTTTGCTTAGAGTGGCCCCTAGTGGTCTTCCGGCAGAACGTCACTCAATGCTCAAGGGAATATGGACCGTTGATGTTTTGAAACTGCTCTACGCTTCATGAAAACAGTTTCTCTTTCAGCTCTCAGTATTTGTTACTGGCTGCTCTTTGTAATGTATAAAGTGTTTACTGTCTGCATAATTAGAGCGATTATGTTATTTAGAGAGAAAATGCCAATAGTTTTATTTGGAACTGTAACCTTAGCAACCACTTGAACAGCTAAACTGGCCAACTATATATATGCGCTATATATCGCTAGCACTAACTGACGCTAGCTTACAGGCAGTGTTGTGCCAGTTCACAGCTTTTCTGAACTAGTTCAAGTTCAGTTCATACATGTTCAAAGTTAACATTTCATGTTCAAAGTTCACAATTTTAATTCTGAACTAGTTCAAAGTTCAGTTCATTTAATTTTTTTCTTGAGATATTCAAATAAGTACTTTTTTCACACTACAAACTACAATATTTGTTTGTAATATTTTATTTATTTATCTAAATTAGCTAAATTGGCTCATTAGTTCAAAATGTTCATTGAATGTTTTTCTGTGTGCATTGTGCAATGTTCATCAATAAATGTTAATTCTAAAAAGATTGTGCTATCTGCTTAGGTACACTGAAGCTTTGTATGTTTTTAATAAAAGTTGTATGTTTTTAATATTGCTCTCTGTATTATAAAAAGTAGAGTAGACAGTGATAAACTGTCTGATTACTTTTGTGTCTTGTTTTTTTATTATTATTATTATTATTATTGTACTTTATTAGTTGCAATAAAAACTAGTAATATCGGCTTTATATATCGGCTATTGGTCACTTCTGTCGTCTAAATATCGGCATCGGCATCGGCCATTAAAAAACCCATATCGGTCGGTCGATGTTGATGCCCTCTGTGCATCTGCTGACCCTATCTGTCATTTTAAATGGCCTTCCCCCTTTGCCTGAGTTGCTGTCAGTCCCAATCGCTTACCTATTTTATTTTGTGTATGCTGATTTTTTTCCTTCTCTTAATAGATATATTAGACTATCTTTTTAACTTTCCCAATTACTATCACTTTGCTGCTGAGAATGTGAATTTCCCGTTGTGGAACCAATAAAGGCATATCTTATCTTATCTTTTGTTATGATACCATTGACAATTAAATGTGAAATATTTATTAGCAAGGACATTTCATGACTGGACGAGTTGCATAGGTGGCATCCTACCATGAAGCTAGGCTGGAACCTGTATGTAATTGAAAGATGTGTATTCAATGATTTGAATGGGTGATCGAATACATTTTGCAGTAATTTTAAATCGACTAAATATATATTTTCTTGATTATAAAGGAAGAACCAATTTTAAATTGCAATGTATAAAAACACTAAATATTTTAACATCAATGAGACACATTAACACCCCTCAAAATAATACTGTATATCCACAGATTACAAAACATTAATTAATGAATAAAACCAGGTGTTTTTTTGTCTGCACTTCACATTAAGTGCATATGCGCAAGCCGTGAATGCAGTCTTTGCAGTTCTGCAATTTCCCCTTGGGGATTAATAAAGTATTCTGATTCTGATTCTGAAATTATCTGATTATATTTCAAATTTACAAATGTCACTCATATGTCTTTCTGTACGTTTGTGAAAGACAGCAGGCAATAATCCTGAGAAGCTGCTGTCTGTTACAGGGTTTAAACTGGGTCTTTAACAATGGGTCTTTTTTATTTACTTTCTGGAGTACTGATAAGCTCAAATGCTAAACCGAATGACAGCTGTAAAAATAAACTTGCTTTATACTTAATATGGAAAATCATTCATTCATTCATTCATTCATTCATTCATCTTCCACATTATTCTATATTAGGGTCGCGGGGGGGTTCCCCATGCCCATCCAGGGGAGAACGTTTCGGGCGCTGGGCAGATACACCCAGGACAGGGTGCCAATCTATCGCTGGGCACACACTCACTCAGCACTAGGGATTCGAACCGGGAATCCCTAGTGCTGAGAGGCGAACGTGCTAACACTAAGCCACCGTGCCGCCAATATGGAAAATCGATGCATTGAAATTAGAAAAAGTTAACATAATTTAATATAGTATTATTTGGAATTTATTTGGTCTTTTCACTTTTTTTCTGAATACAGAAATTGTATTTTTTTTTGCTATTTTTAGCCAAATAATTTAGATTTTAAATATTTTTAAAAATTTTGATTTTAAATATTTGGTGGGTACTTTGGTTTGTTATTCACTATTGATTTGTATTTAGTATTGCTTTTCAAGTTTATCTTTTGGTAATACATATTCTTAGTAATATTAATATTAGAGCTGGTCACTTAGACTTTAGACAACTAGTCACTTATACTTTAGACGCCTGGTCTGTTGAATAGCCCATATACAAATGTAATGCTGGTTAACCTGGAACTGTTATTAAATTGGTTGCTAGGGAACTAACAGCAGACTACATGTCCCGCCAAATGTCTGCTTATTGTTGCCTGGCTGTTGTTTTTGCCAGTTAAACCAATCATCATTGACAATCAAATTCAGTTTATATTTATATAGTTCGTTGATATATATTCGTTGAAGAGAGTAATTTAATGCAGAAAACACCAGGGAAACATATACACACACCCACACACACACACAAATGAAACTGGACTGACATTAAATGATGCTTGAAAGGGAATGTGAAAGCAGAAAATAATTAAGGAACACACGTGTCAATTAACTAATACTGTATACACACTAATTAATGACACGTAGATCCAGACAACAACAACTTTTGCTTATGTACTGACAAGGATACTCTTTCCAACAAACTCACAGGTCAAAAACATCTGGACATATTCTTTGTGACATGAAAATTAGAGAACAATGTATGAACACTTATGGTCAAGTGAACACTTATAGTCAAGGACAACACAAGTAAACACAAAATGCAATTTGTAAATGAAGGTGTCCAAACCATCATGGCCCTGTCTGAAAAAGTGATTGCCCCCCTAAACCTAATAACTGGTTGGGCCACCCTTAGCAGCAACAACTGCAAACAAGCGTTTGCGATAACTTACAATGAGTCTTTTACAGCGTTCTGGAGGAATTTTGGCCCACTCATTTTTGCAGAATTGTTCTAATTCAGTTACATTAGAGGGTTTTCGAGCATGAACGGCCTTTTTAAGGTCATACCACAACATCTCAATGGGATTCAGGTCAGGACTTTGGCTAGGCCACTCCAAAGTCTTCATTTTGTTTTTCTTCAGCCATTCAGTGGTGGACTTGCTGGTGTGTTTAGGATCATTAGACACGCACACAAACACACTCTACATGGGGCAATTTGGAGAACTCAATTGACCTTGATCCATGTTGATGACCTTGATCCAACATGGAAACTCCACCCAGATGGGGATACGAACCGGGAATCCCTAGTGCTGAGAGGCGAACGGGCTAACCACTAAGCCATCGTGCCTCCCCGCAATGCCACATACTTAATAAAATAAAAATTGTGGCATTATTACCAGTGGGCCAACTTCTAACTTAAAATAAATTTATAAAGACAAAACCTAAATAATGCAAGGCAAATTGTACAAAACACATAAATAATATTTTTTAATTCCTAAAAGTAGATAAAGATAACCAAATAAAACAAACAACACAAAAATATTTAACTGGGTCAATTGTATATTAAGAAAAGTATACATTACATTTTTTTTTGTAAATGCAAATATTTGTGAGTGGCACCTTCTCCATCAGTACCTCTATGGTGAAGTGTGGGAGCACTTCACACAGAAACACAACAGCATTGTGCTCTGTCAGATTTGCAACGTGGAGATGGCAAAATATATAGTCCATAAAATGTCAGATTTTATTGTCCACGATGTTTGTGGCTTCGTGTGTCTCAAAGTACAGTCAGTTTTTTTTTTCACCAAGAGCCTACTTGTTATCTGGTGAACTTTACTAAATTAATATTTATTAATAACTTGACAAAAAAAAGTCCAGTACTTTTGATAAGACATTTCAGTAATAGTAAAAGAGTAATTTTTAAATATTCCATCATCATTACACATTTCTTTTTTTAAAAAGTGTTTGAATAAAATAAAAGTAGTTTCTGTCTGTATGTTATTTTATAAGAATAAAATCATACTGATATTTTGTGCCTTGATTTAATTTTATTTATGCAATAATTCTTTAGCATAGCAGTGCGCTGTGAGCACCGTCAATGAATCTTGTATTTAATATACAAACGTTAATAATAATAATGTTTAATTAGATATATTTCTTGCTGTTCATATCAGAACGTTACCACGTAAAGTTCCTTGCAAAGTAACTACAACGGAAATGAAGAAAAGAACATATATATAGAAGTAGCTGGGGTTTTACTCAGAATCCATGTGTGTATGTTATTTTATGAGAATAAAAACACTGATATGTATGTCCATGCACTGTATATTTAACATTGATGGAAAAAGGGACACAATTAAGTGATGTGGTTGCATTTCAGCAATAAAACTTTAGCGCAGCATGTCTTTTAGCACGGCATGTATTTTAGTGCAGAACTGTTAAGGAATTGTATAATACAAACATTATACAAAAAAATGTTTTGTTAGATATTTTTCTTGCATGTGTATATAAGTGAAGAATATGCATTCTGTCATTGATACACTGGGAAACATTTAAAAACTAAAAGCATAAAATTGTTCTGACTTTTTTTTTGTTGTTTTATTAAATTGTTTTAGCTCATCATTTGCAAATGTAACCACATTTGTTGTGTGAATGCGTATAACTTTCCTGCTGTCCTGTTGGTATCGGTTGCCAAAGGTTTCTTCTCTGGGGCAATACCAAACTTTGATTACTTTCCTGTCTAGTAAACAATTAGCAATTAGTTCAAACAGAATTAGATAAGCGCACTAGCAAACTAAATCGAGTGACCTATGATCATGAACGTAGCTCATTATCTCTGGCAGTATTATACATGGCAGATAGGACCTGCACTTTTGTGCAAAACATACACAAGCTAAAATAGCCCTGTGTTTCAAGTTCAAGGGGCATTGCTTTTTTTCAGCCTTCATTTAGCTCATTCTCATTTATTGTTCACAGATGAGAGAGTGGGCTGGTCTGATAACAAAATGATATGGTCAATGAGGGTAATTCACTAAATGAGGCACAGATGCGAAATGAATGAAAACAAAGTGAAAACAGAGGAAAATGGAACTAAAATGAAACTTAAACCAAAACAAACACAAAAACAAACACTGTCCTGACAATCGGATGCCAAGGATCCTGACAGTACCCACCCTCCAAAGGGCGTGGAAACGAAAGAAAAAGTAAAAAAAAGGCGATCCAGGGCCTTGCGGGGCAAATGTCCATGACGGGGGAGGAGAACACTGAAAACTGGTTAAGGAACTGTGTGTGCTGACCAGGGCGCAAGCTGAAGTGAGTGCGCTGACCAGGTCACAAGCTGAAGTGTGTGTGCAGACGGGTCTCTGGCAGCACTGGGTTTGCAGACCAGATCGCTGGCGGCACTGGGTGCGCAGACTCGATCGTTGGCAGCATTAGGTGCGCAGACCGGATCGCTGGCGGCACTGGGTGCGCAGACCGGATCACTTGGGCCTGTGGTGTTAAATTCAATACTAGAGATATAGGTGGTAAGAACTGAGTCACGGAAGGAAACTGGAGCACCGACCGAGTTGAGGGAGGAACCTGGAGCAATGACCAAGCCGCGGGAGGAACCTGCAGCAACGACCGAGCCACGGGAGGAACCTGGAGCAACGACCGAGCCGTGGGAGGAACCTGGAGTACGAGCCAAATCACAGGGGCGCTCTGAGCGCAAATAGGGAAATCCGGGAATCAGGAGTGGTGGAGGGGACAAAGCAAGGGAGGGAGACCACAAAAACATGGATGGCTGGGCAGGTCTGAAAAATTTGTTCCCATAGAAATAGAGGACCCCTCAAAGTTTTTAGAAGCTCTTACCCCCTCAATAGCTTCAGATAAGACCCCCTTCTCCTTGGTAGTAGGAGTAACCTTACCCCTAGGCCGGAACGGCGCTTGCGCCTAGATATGCTTAACTGAACCAAAGTAGTCATACGACCATAGCTCAGGTAAGTTCCTTAGTGTATAAGCAGGGAGGATATAGTCAGAGAATGAAGAGTCACTAATTTCCTCATCGGAGTCAATGGGGCAATCAATGTCCTCCTCAGCACATAGTGACTCATAGCCATTACGCCAAATGATCACCACTATACTGAGCCTTCTGAGCCGCCATACTAAAGGAATAAAACCCAATATCAAAACGGAACAAAAGGTGAAACTTAAACCAAATAAAACACAAATCCAAACGCTGTCCTGACAATCGGATGCTGAGGATCCTGACACACATTTAACATTTAAGCACCAACATTATGATGTCACACCTTTTTTGAAAAGAAACAGATCTGGACATCATCTTTATGGCAGTACATCACTTCAAAATATCATGTATAGTTAAACATTTCGATAACAAGCTAAAATGTCGTTTTTGGTAGCAATTTCTGATTTTACAGCATATTGTGTTAAGTCAATTTTTGAAAATGACACTCAAGCTCTCCTGGCTTTATTTATTACAGTATTGTCCATCCATCCATCCATCCATTATCTTCCGCTTCATCCTATATCAGGGTCGCGAGGGGGTTCCCCATGCCCATCCAAGGGAGAACGTTTCGGGCGCTGGGCAGATACACCCAGGACAGGGCGTCAATCCATCGCTGGGCACACACTCACTCACACAGACACATACACACTCTATATGGGCAATTTGGAGAACTCAATTGACTTGATCCATGTTTTTGGACTGTGCGAGGAAACCGGAGAACCCGGAGGAAACCCACACGGACACGGGGAGAACATGGAAACTCCACCCAGATGGGGATTCGAAACGGGAATCCCTAGTGCTGAGAGGCGAACGTGCTAACCACTAAGCCACCATGCTGCGCTATTACAGTATTGTCTCAAATATAATAATAATAATAATAAATTTTATTTATAAGCGCCATTCATAAAGGTCACTTTACAAAATAAGAATAAATAAAATAATATATATTTATTATCACATCAACACTGTGTTAGCGATCGCTCGTCTTCCCCGGGAATCGGCTACGCGGGAGGGAATGCGTACGGCACTTGGGCCTGGTGAGCGTTTCCTGGGAACGGCTACGCAGAGAAAAATGCGTACGCCGGTCCATCGGACAAAACGCTCCCACGGATACAACTTGCGCGGGAGTAATGCGCGGAGACAATGAGTAACACAAATGAGGGACAGGTGCCCCAGGCACCTGTGACACACAGCCTAAAGGCTTGATGTGGGTTTTTTTCCCCCTAATGTTTTTGCACTGATATTGTATGTTGTAAATGGAAAAAGTGCTATATTATTATATTTTGCTAATATGTTTTTTGCTTGTGCATTAATTACTATCTATTATCTATCTACTGGTCCCCTGACCATGTCGCCTGTCTCTAGTAACCCAAATGTCCTGATCATGCAAAAGTCAGGCACAGCTAATTAAAAACACATTATATATTAATTTGATTTAGCTGATATCAGTTTGAAAATATTTTATGAATAGATACTGAACAAAAATATAAATACGTCACTTTTGTTTTAGCTCGCATTTTTTATAAAATGACCCTAAAGACTTTTTTTCTATATATGCAAATATCTTTCAAATATTCTTCACAAATTTGTTGAAATCTGTGTTAGTTAGCACTTCTCCTTAACTGAGACAGATGGGGCATTATGGGCAAACGCATGATTAAATAGTATGATTAAATGGCATGAGGTGTTCCTTAGGCTGGCCAAAATAAAAGACCACTATTTAATGTGTAGTATTATTATCTTATACACAGCACAATGCCACAGCTTTTGTAAGTTTTGAGGTAACATGTAATTGGCACTCTCACTCGCCTACCTTGGGCTAAGAGCGGCTGCGCAGGTGAGGCGCAGAGCCGCAACGCTTTAACGCACAGAAGGGAGCCAGGCATGCAGGTAGAAGGAACACAGTTTTATTCAGGTGTAAGGACACCAAACACACAGGTACACTAAACGGCGAGTGACCATAAAATTAAGACGCGCACAGAGGACGGGGAACACCGGAAATAAATACCCAAACACATCCGATCACGTGCACCAAACCAACCAATGAAACGGAGGAGATAATTAACTAAAACAACCCAGAATGACAGCTAATTAACTCAAAACAAGGACACTGAAGAACAGAAACCGAAAAACAAAAGAACAGAAAAACAGATGCCCTAGGCACCTCTTACACACTCTGACTGCACATGCTATTTCTATTACTCCCTGTGATTGCATGATTTTCAAACTTGACCTGCCCAATCATCTGACAACACTTTTAGATATTTACATGACTTTGTGTTAATTGTGTTAATAACTTTAAGGCCTTTTTGGGCCACTCATCAAAAACAGTTTTATAAACAATTTATCTTTTAATTTTCTTTTTGACAGCTGCTTTGATCCAGGCACCTTAAAGTATGTTACAAGTTATTATTTTTTATTTCTTTTTTTTTTTTTTTTACATTTTTCAACTTCTTTTGAATAGAATAAATGAACAGATGGTAAAACTCATGATTAAAACAAGCAAATTATGTACAACAAGAAATGGAATTTGTTTAACAGCAAAAAACCTAAACTTATTATCATAGAAAATAGACTGTTCTAATAAAACAAAACTGCACCAGATAGAAAACCTTTCTAATTAAATTAACTATGCCAGGCCGACACATGGGACCATTATCCCATCAACCAACCCTTAAAAATATCCTGAACAAGCCTGTTAAAATGTTACATTCTCGACCTCATTTTACTGTTAGGATGCTTTATCGGTCTATAGGTAAAGGTGGGGAAAAAATTATCAGAAAGACTGCTCTCTCTCATGAAGATATACTCACACAGATGAGGCAGTTTAAATATTTTAATGTCTAACTGGAAAACAAATTATAGATCAGATCAATTACTTGCTACATATATATATATATATATATATTATTATTATTATTACTGAATGTAACGGGTGCCTAGGGCACCCATTTCCCGGCGTTTGTTTGTGTTTGGGTTCTGTGTTTGTGTTCCTGTGTTTAGTTGATTAGCTGTCTCGTGTGGGTATTTTAAGTTAATTAGCTTCGCGGGTTCATTGGGTGGTTTTGTGCACGTGGTGGGATATGTCTGGGTATTTAGTTCCGGGGTTTGATGTCTTCCGTGCGCGTCTTTGAGTTTTTGTTACACTGTCCTGTTGCCTGTATGTTTGGTGTTTTAGCACCTTCAATAAATGCTCTTTATTTGTTCTACCTGCGTGCCTGGCTCCCTTCTGCGCGTTAGAGCGCCGCGGCTCTGCGCTGTATTTGCGCAGCCGCGTTTAAATCCCAGGTGGACAACTGTGACACTGAAGAACCAAAAACAGCTAAATGAAACCAAAACAAAACAAAAGAAAAAAGAAAAAGCCATCTAACTTAGGCTAACCTTAACATAAACAAAAACTATAAAGAATAACACATAGTCCTTATCTATAGTGTACACAAAAAGAATTGTGTTTGTCTACATAGGTATATATAACTGTGGTTGGGCAAAAAGGAACGTGTGACACAGGTGTGGGGGGTAGAGATTGATAAATGGTTATTAGAGTTAATAAATGCACCTGCCAGATGTTCAGATAATGATCATTGTGCAGTATTTTTAAATTGGGACATGGCCTACTTGAGATAAACATCACCCAGCATTTCGTGTATATGTAACATGGCCTTTTAACCTCTAGACATGCTTCGCGCTATGAGTCTTTACACACTTCACAATCCCTAAAATCTGGCACCTCAAAAATCAAGATGCATTCAAAGCGTGGTAGCTAAATATCAAACTGAGGTGCAAGTGCTGTGGCTGAGGACGTGTGTGGATCACTGCAAACACAAACAGACTGACATAATGCACACACATTAATACTCATAACCCACAAATAAAATAACTCAAGGAGTGAATGAGTGAAAGGTGCTTAAGTACTGAAGTGACTAATTACATGCAAGTGGAACTCTGAACTCTGGTGACGGAGCTCTGGAACCCAGTGTGGGCGTGAGATGCAGGTGAAAGGAATCACTGGTGCATTTGAGTCCGATAATTACTTCCAGCGTCTAACTGTTAAAAGTCTTCTTCTAGAGGAGTGTGGATGTTGGAACATTGCCATATGTGCTTCAGCTCAGAGGAGCACTAACATCAATACTGCACTCCTCCAAGGATTTATCTTTTACCAGGCGGAGCTACTGTATTCAGTTCTAAAATGTCATTGTTGTTACGGTCCGTAGACCCAACGAGGCGGATCCGCTACTCGGAGTGACGAGTGATCTTAGGACGGAGGTACAGTCAGCAACGGGTTTATTTTCCCAACAGCAACGTGGTACAGAAAACACACAACACAGGATGAGGCAAAACACAGGGCGGGCGGTGATGACGTCAGCGGGAAGGAGTGCAGTGTAGACTGTAGTGGAGTCGACTAGACGAAGTGTAGACGGCGGGAGGCGAACTGCACACACATAAAGCACAGACAGCAAAACGGACGAGGCAACAGGGATACACAATGACGGGCTGGTAGTGTCTAGGCTTGGCAAAGGGCGTGGCACAAGACAAACTGGCGGTGAGGGTAGGGCGTGCAGGGTATAAATAACAAAACCGTGATTAATCCCAGGTGCGCGTAATTACGGGGGCGTGAACACAGAACCAACCCACACCACGTGATCAAAACAAACCGTGACAATTGTATTAGTAATGACACTTAAATTATTTAAAGATGAACTGAGGTCTGATTTTTATAATTTTTAGGTCACAGTTTTAAAAATTGTGTTTATTTTGTTCTTGGATCCAACATTAATTACCTCAGTTTTATCAAAATTTTGCAGCAGGAAACGTATTTTAATATCTTTATTGCAGTCCTCGAGTCTACTGGTGCAAGAAACATCGTAGGTCGAGCTGAGATGTACAAATGTGAATCATCTTTATAAGAATGGAAGCTAATTCCATGTTTATGTATAATTGATCCCAATGGGAGCATATACAGTCATATGCAAAAGTTTGGGCACCCCTATTAATCTTAATCATTTTTAGTTCTAAATATTTGGGTGTTTGCAACAGCCATTTCAGTTTGATATATCTAATA
This sequence comes from Corydoras sp. C115, assembly GCA_019802505.1. Classification (NCBI taxonomy): domain Eukaryota; kingdom Metazoa; phylum Chordata; class Actinopteri; order Siluriformes; family Callichthyidae; genus Corydoras; species Corydoras sp. C115. The sequence continues at coordinate 2,925,700 of JAFMOC010000024.1, read as the reverse complement.
ACTGATGGACACTGTCACAGGTGCCTGTGGCACCTGTCCCTCGTTTGTGTCCTTAATTATTTCAGTTGGGTGATTGGTTTGTTTTGTTCACGTGTTTAGTTCCTTTTGTATTTATTCTGAGTTTTCCTTCTCTTTGGTGCACGTCTTTATTTTGTGGTTTCTATACCCGATGTTATGTTGTTCTGTTTGTTCCCCATTTTCGTTGGTGTCCCGTCACCAATTTTTATTAAATTAAACCTTTTGGATTTTATCCCGGTGTCTTGGACTCTCCTTCCGCGTACAACCACGGTACGGCGCTGCGCACCTTCTCCGCGTGGGTCGTGTACCGTGGGAGCGTTCGCCGTGGACCGACGCACGTAATTTTCCCCGCGTGGTCGGTACCCGGGAGCGCTCACTAGGCGCGAGCGGCTGAACGCAGCTATATCCCCGCGTTAGCCGCCTTCCTCCCGGGGAAGAACGGACGACCTCTAACAGACACAGTAATATTTCAGGATTGAAATGAGGTTTATTGTACTAACATAAAATGTGCAATATTTTTTCTAAGATTTTAGAGATAAAAGGAAGGTGTGCAATTGGTCTATAATTGGACAGTATTAAAGAATTCAAATTATATTTAATTTTTTGTGGTAAATCAAGTCTAATTACCACACATTTCAAATATTTGAGCCTACTTTAAGGGATGACTTTATAATATTTATATAAGGCTCAATAATATTTGGGAGATGGTCTTTAAGCAGATTTATAGGCAGTGGTTCTAACAGACATGACATTGTTTTGGATGTTTAATTAATGTGTAATTAATAAGACTCATGGAATGTGTAATTAATAAAATGTTTTCTTTACATATGTACTATATTATTGTCTTTAACATTAGTTTTTTCAGTGGCTGGTGAGTGTTTATTATTGATTACACTATACAATGCATTTAAGATAAGACATGATTTGAGTTTTATCTTTTTAATCTTAGCAGTAAAGAAACAATGCAATGATAAAAGCATTGCTGCTGAACCTTGAGTGAAGTTGTAAATGTGATTCAGTAAAACTCTGAGTTAGTTTGGCGATGGTACTAAAGAGAAATCTCTGGTTGTTTTTGTTGTTCTCTATTAATTTGGAATAGTATTTAGTCCTAGCTGCATTATGTGCATGTTTATACTCAGTCATGCTGTCCTTCCAAACAATCTTAAAAACTTTAATTTAGTTTGTATAAATTTAGGGTATATGGTTCTTGTGGTTTGTTTTAGGGAGTGTGTTTGATCGTTGAACCATAGAAATAGTTCTTTTACTGTGTCTTTAATTTATGTATCTAAAAGTTTCTAAATTTATGTATCTTTAGTTTAAGTGGAGCCAAACTTTTAGGTTCCTTCCTGTATCAAATCTTTTTGCATTCTTGGGCATTTTGAATCGATTCAGAATCACCAGGACTACGAATTGCGATTCTTTGAAGAATCTATTTTTTTCAGCACCCCTAGAAGAGAGATCTACATTATATAGATACAGGCGCTAGTGATTGACCGATATGGGTTTTTTAATGGCCGATGCCGATATTTAGACGACAGAAGTGGCCGATGGCCGATATATAAAGCCGATATTACCAGTTTTATTGCAACTAATAAAGTACAATAATAATAATAATAATAATAATAATAATAATAATAAAATAAACAAGACACAAAAGTAATCAGACAGTTTATCACTGTCTACTTTTTGTAATACAGAGAGCAATATTAAAAACATACAACTTTAAATTACACATTATTAATTAAAGTTTCAGTGTACCTAAACATAAGCAGATAGCAGCATCTTTTTAGAATGAACATTTATTTATGAACATTGCACAATGCAGACAGAACAACATTTAATGAACTTGAAATGAACTAATGAGCCAATTTAGCTAATTTAGATAAATAAAATATTAACAAACAAATTTTGTAGTGTGAAAAAAAGTACTTATTTGAATATCTCAAGAAAAAAAAATTAATTAACTGAACTTTGAACAGAAGAGAAATATCATGAGCACGTGTACCCTGCCCGATTTAGGGTTATCGGGGCCCCACCCTGGAGCCAGGCCCGGGAATGGGGTTCGTCAGCGAGCGTCAGGTGGTCGGGCATTTTCCCATGGCCCAACCCGAAGGAGTTACATGGGTTCCCCTCAAATGGGCTCGCCACCTGTGGGGGGGGGTAGTAATAGGGGTTCAGTGCAGTGTGGATCGGGCGGCGGCCGGAGGCGTGGGCCTGGGCGTCGTGATCCTCGGTTGCTGAAATTGGCTTTCGGAACTTGAAACGTCACTTCACTGGCAGAGAAGGAGCCTGAGCTGGTGCGGGATGTTGAGAGATACCGGCTAGATATAGTCGGGCTCACCTCAATGCACAGCTTGGGTTCTGGGTCCAATCTCCTTGAGATGGTGGTGAGTTGGATCAGATGGCGGGGGAAGATGCCGGTCAGACCAGGCAGACCTAAACGTATAGTGAGGGTTTGCTGGGAACGTCTGGCAGAAGAACCCGTCATACGGATGTTCAACTGTCACCTCCGTCAGAGCTTCAACCACATTCCAAGGGAGGTGGGGGACATTGAGCCTGAATGGGCCATGTTCTGTTCCTCTGTTTTTGAGGCGGCGGACAGGAGCTGTGGTCGAAAGGTAGTCGGTGCCTGTCGTGGCGGTAACCCTCGAACACGGTGGTGGTCACCCCGTGTAAGGGATGCCGTCAAGCTGAAGAAGGAGTCCTAGCAGGCATGGTTGGCTTGTGGGACTACAGAAGCAGCTGACCGGTACCGACAGGCCAAGTGATTTGCGGCTACGTCCGTTGCGGAGGCAAAAACCCGGGCGTGGGAGGAGTTTGGTGAGACCTTGGAAAGTGACTTTCGGTCGGCTCCTAGAAGATTCTGACAAACTGTCAGGCGACTCAGGAGGGGAAAGCAGTGTGCCACCAACACAGTATATAGTGGAGGGGGTGCACTGTTGACTTCGACTGGGGACGTCATTAGGCGGTGGAAGGAATACTTCAAGGACCTTCTCAATCCCACCAATATGCCCTCCGGAGAGGAGGCAGAGTCAGAGTACCCGGGAGGAGGCTTGTCAGAGTACCCAGAGGGCTCCTTGGTGGCAGAGCTTCTGGGGTTGATGAGATCCACCAGGAGTTCCTCAAAGCTCTGGATTTTGTGGGGCAGTCTTGGCTGACGCGCCTTTTCAACATTGCATGGTCATCGGGGGCAGTGCATCTGGACTGGCAGACACCCCCGTCTGCCAGTCCAGATGCACTGGTGCCTCTTTTTAAAAAGGGGGACCAGAGGGTGTGTTCCAATTACAGGGGAATTACACTCCTCAGCCTCCCCGGCAAAGTCTATGCAGGGGTACTGGAGAAGAGAGTCCGACTGATAGTCGAACCTCGGATCCAGGAGGAGCAGTGTGGTTTTCGTCCTGGTCGTGGAACACTGGACCAGCTCTTCACTCACTCTCCAGGATCCTCGAGGGTTCATTGGAGTTTGCCCAACCGGTCTACATGTGCTTTGTAGATCTGGAGAAGGCTTTCAACTGTGTCCCTCGGGGTATTTTTTGGGAGGTGCTTCGTGACTATGGGGTACATGGCTCCTTACTACTGGCCATTCAGTCCCTGTATTTGCAAAGTAGGAGCTTGGTTCGCATGGCTGGCAGTAAGTCGGACTTGTTTCCAGTGAGGGTTGGACTCCATCAGGGCTGTCTTTGTCTCCAGTTCTGTTCATAATTTATATGGACAGAATTTCTAGGCGCAGCCAGGGGATGGAGGGTGTCTGGTTTGGTGATCTGAGGATCACGTCGCTGCTGTTTGCAGACGATGTGGTCATGTTAGCATCATCAGGCTGCGAACTTCAGCTCTTACTGGATCGGTTTGCAGCCGAGTGTGAAGCAGCCGGGATGAAAATCAGCACCTCCGAATCTGAGGTTCATGGTTCTCAGTCGGAAAAGGGTAGAGAGTCCTTTCTGGGTCAGGGATCAGATCTTGCCTCAAGTGGAGGAGTTTAAGTATCTCGGGGTCTTGTTCACGAGTGATGGTAAGATGGAGCGTGAGATTGACAGATGGATTAGCACGGGGTCAGCAGTGATGCAGTCTGTATACTGGTCTGTTGTGGTAAAGAAGGAGCTGAGCCACAAGGCAAGGCTCTCGATTTACCAGTCAATCTACGTTCCGACCCTCACCTATGGTCATGAGCTTTGGGTAATGACCGAAAGAGCAAGATCGCGAATACAAGCGGCCGAAATGGGTTTTCTCCGCAGGGTGGCTGGGCTCTCCCTTAGAGATAGGGTGAAAAGCTCGGTCATCCGGGAGAGACTCGGAGTGGAGCCACTACTCCTCCACATCGAAAGGAGCCAGTTGAGGTGGTTCGGGCATCTGGTAAGGATGCCTCCTGGGCCCCTTCCTAGGGAGGTGTTCCAGGCAAGTCCAGCTGGAAAGAGACCCCAGGGAAGACCCAGGACACGCTGGAGGGATTACATCTCTCAGCTGGTCTGGGAACGCCTTGGGGTTCCCCCAGTAGAGCTGGTGGAGGTGGCTGGGGCGAGGGAGGTCTGGGTCTCCCTACTTCGGTTGCTTCGGTTTATACATTACAAAGAGCAGCCAGTAACAAATACTGAGAGTTGAAAGAGAAACCATTTTCTCTCATGAGGCGTAGCGCAGTTTCAAAACACCGATCCATTCCCTTGAGCATTGACTGACGTTCTGCCGGAAGACCACTAGGGGCCACTCTAAGCAAAGGTTAGATCAAATGTATGTATTCAGTCATTGAGCCAGAATGACGGAGCTGCCCACAGCGTTGCCTGTAGGCATTGTTTAAATGTTGGCCTTGTGCGTTCATATATCAGCCGATGCCGATTATCTAAAAATGCCAAAAATCAGCCTGATTAATAGGCCAGCCGATCAATCGGTCGATCACAATCAGGCGCTACATATTATATTGTGGTTTAATGACTAGATCAATAACAATTTCTAAATTGTAGCTTATTAAATAATGATCACAGATTACTTTACTTTGTGGAACAATAGTTAAATTGTTAATACCATGTGATAAAATGGTAGCAGCAACAATGTAGGACGGGCAGCAGCAACAGTGTAGGACAGCCATATACAGTCAACATTAAATTCACCAGATACTAATGCCTTGTCTAAGGAAACCACTAAGAGGTGTTACATGGGTAGAACAAGCTGTACAATGACATGGCGTGGCGGACGTGATTAGACAACTTGGCGTGGCTGCTGCATTCGGTCTACTGGGCGTGATGGACTTGGCATGGCAAACACGTTCAGGCGACTTGGCTTGATGGATGCACTCAGGCGACTTGGCATGGAGTACACGCTCTGGCGACTTGTCATGGAGGACACACTCAGGCGACTTGGCATGGAGGTTAATTGTTGTGGCAGACAAACTCAGACAGATAAGGCGTTGAAAATGTTTCACATCCTGTTTGGCAGACTGGACTGGACTACCATGGAAGCCACTCCCTAGTGGTCTGCTGAAGATGGCACTTTCCGGATGATTGGCTTGAACATGGTTCTCATGCTGACTGTATTGGATATTGCTTTCAGGCTGGCTGGCCTGGATGTCACTTACAGACCGACTGGCTTGGATGTTGTTTTCAGGCTGGATGGCCTCAATGTCGCTTACAGGCTGGCTGGCTTGAATGTTGTTATCAGGCCGAATGGCTTGGACGTTTTCTTAGACTGGCAGGCGTGGATGTTGCTTTCACGCCGACTGTCATGGAAGTGGTTCTTAGGCTGACTGGATTGGATGTCACTTTCAGGCTGGCTGGCTTGGACATGGTACCCAGGCTGACTGGAATGGATGTCGCTTTCAGGCTGGCTGGCGTGGATGACGCTTTAAGGCCAGGTGGCGAGCACATGGTTCTCTGGCAAGACTTTGCTGGATTGGAATTTGTTTTCAAGCTGGATGGCCTCGATGTCGCTTACAGGCTGGCTGGCTTGAATGTTGTTATCAGGCCAAATGGCTTGGACGTTTTCTTAGACTGGCAGGCTTGGATGTTGCTTTCACGCCGACTGTTATGGAAGTGGTTCTTAGGCTGACTGGACTGGATGTCACTTTCAGGCTGGCTGGCTTGGACATGGTACCAGGCTGACTGGAATGGATGTCGCTTTCAGGCTGGCTGGCCTGGATGACGCTTAAAGGCCAGGTGGTGAGGACATGGTTCTCTGGCAAAACTTTGCTGGCTTAAATGTTGTATTCAAGCCGACTGGCTTGGATGTGGTTCACGGGCTGACAGGATTGGATGTCGCTTTCAGGCCACCTGGATGTCGCTGAAAATTATGACAATAAATACAAAAACTAATGGTTATGTTACCCAAACTCATCCATGACCAGCATAAAACAGAAACTCATAAAACCAGAGCCTAGAATATGCATAGCAACTAATGAAATAGTTTTGCTTTGTGGGTCTATTTTTTGGTTGTTGTCATTTTGGGTTGTTTTTCCTTATGTCAGTTTATAATTTAATTTGGGTTTTCTTTTGGTTAATGTCTATGCTTAAGCTTTTTTTCTATTCTGTATATTTGGCATGTTCGCCTATTAGCACTAGGGAGTCCCGGTTCGAATCCCCATCTGGGTGGAGTTTCCACGTTCTCCCCGTGTCCACGTGGGTTTCCTCTGGGTTCTCCGGTTTCCTCCCACAGCCCAAAAACATGGATCAAGTGAAGTGAATTCTTAAAATTGCCCCATATAGAGTGTGTCTGTGTGAGTGAGTGTGTGCCCAGCGATGGATTGGCGCCCTGTCCTGGGTCTATCTGCCCAGCGCCTGAGATGTTCTCCCCTGGATGGGCATGGGGAACCCCACCGCGACCCTAATAGAGGATAAAGCGGGAGATAATGAATGAATGAATGTACAGTGGGTTGCAAAAGTATTCATACCCCTTGATCTTTTCCATATTTTGTCACATTACAACCACAAACATAAATATATTTCACTGGAATTTAATGTGAAAGACCAACACAAAGTGGTATATAATTGGAAGGAGTGGCAAATTATAAAAAAGTGGAAGGAAAATTATACATGAATCAACATTTTTTTTACAAATAAAAAACTGAAAAGTGCGACGTGCAAAAGTATTCAGCCCCCTTTTCCCTGAGTGCAACCAATTGCATTCAGAAGTTGCCTGATGAGTGCTAATGACTCAAAAGGGTCCTCCTGTGTGTAATCTAATCTCAGTACAAATACAGCTGCTCCGTGACGGCCTCAGATGTTGGTTAAGAGAATATTGGGGAGCAAACAGCATCATGAAGTCCAAAGAACACACCAGACAGGTTAGGAATATGGTTTTGGAGAAGTTTAAAGCAGGCTTAGGTTATAAAAAGATTTCCAAAGCTTTGAACATCTCACGGAGCACTGTTCAATCCATCATCCGGAAATGGAAAGAGTATGGCACCACAGTAAACCTGCCAAGACAAGGCCGTCCACCTAAACTTACAGGCCGAACAAGGAGATCACTGATCAGAGAGGCAGCCAAGAGGCCCATGGTGACTCTGGATGAAATGCAGAGAGCCACAGCTCAGGTGGGGGAAACTGTCCACAGGACAACAATTAGTCGTGCACTACACAAATGTGGTCTTTATGGAAGAGTGGCAAGGAGAAAGCCATTGTTAAAAGAAAACCATAAGAAGTCCCGTTTGCAGTTTGCCAGAAGCCATGTTGAGGACACAGCAAACATGTGGAAGAAGGTGCTTTGGTCAGACGAGACCAAAATTGAACTTTTTGGCCACAATGCAAAACGCTATGTGTGGCGGAGAAATAACACTGCACATCACTCTGAAAACACCATCCCCACTGTCAAATATGGTGGTGGCAGCATCATGCTCTGGGGGTGCTTCTCTTCAGCAGGGACCGGGAAGTTGGTCAAAGTTGATGGGAAGATGGATGGAGCCAAATACAGGGCAATCTTGGAAGAAAACCTGTTGGAGTCAGCAAAAGATTTGAGACTGGGGCGGAGGTTCACCTTCCAGCAGGACAACGACCCTAAACATAAAGCCAGAGCTACAATGGAGTGGTTTAAAAAAAAGAATATTCATGTGTTAGAATGGCCCAGTCAAAGTCCAGACCTAAACCCAATTGAGAATTTGTGGCAAGATCTCAAAACTGCTGTTCACAAACGCTCTCCATCCAATCTGACTGAGCTTGAGCTGTTTTGCAAGGAGGAATGGGCAAGAATTTCAGTCACTAGATGTGCAAAGCTGGTGGAGACATACCCTAAAAGACTTGCAGCTGTAATTGCAGCAAAAGGTGGCTCTACAAAGTATTGACTCAGGGGGGCTGAATACTTTTGCACGTCGCACTTTTCAGTTTTTTATTTGTAAAAAAAATGTTGATTCATGTATAATTTTCCTTCCACTTCACAATTGTATAAACTTTGTGTTGGTCTTTCACATTAAATTCCAGTGAAATATATTTATGTTTGTGGTTGTAATGTGACAAAATATGGAAAAGTTCAAGGGGTATGAATACTTTTGCAACCCACTGTATATTTGGTTGTTTTGGCTCTAGGAGCTCTGTAATAAATATACTTGTTGCTGCTATTTTATCAGTGCCTCTTTTTTTGTTCTTGTTCGTGTTTAGTTTTTAATACTACATTTCCCATTTGTTATTTCGATGCCTTTTATATGTAACTGTGACAGCCGTGACAAAATGTATAAATGCTAATAAATGATAAGTCAGCGTTCGGGGCGCGCTGACCGGAAAATGGTGGTGCAGCGCGGTGCGGTGTGGAATTAGAGAGCCAGGCGACCAGGTAAGCAAACACAAAAGCTTTAATGGCTGATACTGCGGGAACGCCGCTTGAAGTAGCCGAGAGCAACTAACAATAAATAAAACGGTGCAGCGGCAACACCACTGAGGACACGATAACATGTGACACTCACCGAAATAAACAGAGCACATGCAAACAGCGGAAAAGCCGCTGAATGCAGAGCGGAATAGAGAAACTTATAATAACCACACGAACCACCCGATGTGACGTATGAGCCGAAGCACAAGCTAGAGCTCAATCTAATGCTGACCTACTGGCTGCACAGCCGGGAAACCTCAAATGCAGTCAGTAGGTCGCACGTGATCAGGTAGGACCCAATCCCTGCTCAAGGGGGTGGGTCCTACCTACGGAAGCCTAGAACGGCCAAAAACCCGAACCACGGGAGGCAGGTAGGAGGGGCCCAACCCTCCCAACCTGACATGATAACTGTACCGCTACTGTTTTATATTTTGGTTAATCGACCAGCTAGTGGAGCCTTTTAGTGTATTTTCTCTTGCGTCCCTGTTTTTCAAGGTTTTTTCTCTGATATACACTCAGCAACTCTGGTTTCAAAGTGCACAGAAGCAAATGCCGGCAAGCAAATGACTGTTTGCGATGTCCGTTCTTCCCCGGAAGGAGGGCGGCTACGCGGGTAACGGCGTACGCCGCTCGTGCCTAGTGAGCGCTTCCCGGGCACCAACTACGCGGGGAATAAAGAGTACGTCGGCCCACAGAGTGAAACGCTCCCACGAACAGGACCTGCGTGGAAGTAGTACGCAGCGCCGCACCGTGGTTGAACGCGGAAGAGAGAGTCCAGGCGACACCGGGATAAAATCCAAACCCGAATTTATTAAAACTTGGTGACAGGACACCAACAGAATGGTGGGAACAAACGAACAACGTAACGTAGGGTATTAACCACAAAACAAAGACGTGCACCGACTTGAGGGAAAACGGAAATTAAATTCATCACGTGCACAAAACAAACCAATCACCCAACTGAAATAATGAGGAACCCAAACGAGGGACAGGTGCCCAAGGCACCTGTGACAACGACAAACTCACATGTTCATGAAACTTCATGACATGACACACCACATGGAAGAAATGCATCCACCTAAATACTGGTGGAAGGGATAAGTTACAGGTAAAAAAAATAAACTTCCAGTGATGCAAAACAAAACATGGAGTACAAGAGCAGAAGCAAACCAAGCAGGAGTATCCTCCCACCATAAGGTGGGTGTAGTGGAGAGAACAGGCTTACCTCACTTACTCTGGCAGCGCGGTTGATCCTTGGATAAACAAGGTTACCTATTACCTTACTTTACCTCTGTAGTGAAGAGTTCTTCTGTGTTCCATGTCTCTTTACGTAGCCTTACATACCAGGTCTCTTAGATTCGATGTGGACAGAGGCCAATCTCTTGGCCCTCGGCGGTATCATCTCATCCATCTAACAGGTATGTATGCTGTTGAATCCTAGGCACAGAAATGGCAATCTGTAATATCTAGTTAAGTAAGAGGAATTTGGTCCGAAGGAGCATAGTTGTGTTTAGGGCTAGAGATATATTGAGTACTCAGCCAGCATACCCAAGGATCAACTGCGCTGCCAGAGTAAGTGTAAGAGACCTGGTACGTAAGGCTACATAAAGAGACATGGAACACAGAAGAACTCTTCACTGCAGAGATAGAGTAAGGTGATGGGTAACCTTGTTGATCCAATTTTCAATGCTAAAAGCTCCTACAAATCATGTACCACACATCTTCACTTCTGCTAAACTACTCATCTATCACAGGAACTGCAGTGGGCTTGGGATCTCAAAGTACAAAGGGTGGTTGAAACCTCAAAATGGCTGCACTCCTGCAGTGTTGGTTTAGACTTTCCCATCAATACTTCCTTATTATAAGATCTGCAATGTGAGACACTCCAGAATGCCCTGTGCTGAAGGAAATATGGGCCAAAGTAATTAGCCGAGCAAATGCCCAGGTTCATATATAACCTTGTAATAGGTAGTTTTTTCTTGTCCTTGTTGCTTCGGCTTGCTATTTGTTCCAGTGACGATTCTAAATCTCCAAATCAAAATCTTACCTCATGAAGCAAATAAAGCACTGAGCAGGAAGGGCATTTGACAATCTGCATCATTCTCCTGGTTGTCATGGATGCGTTCAACACCAATGGCACCAACCAAATGAAAGGTAATATTTAAATTGAAATCAAATGTTTGGACACCACTGCTACAAGGAAGCATCCATCTCTACAGTAAACTGCTTGTCCAGGTCTGGATGGATGTCCTTGCAGGATTCTGGATCTCTGGCATAGTGTTCAAGTGCAGTGAGTGGACAGTTTGCCAGCCAGTTTGCGCACCTGTTTTCTGACACTTTGTGGGCTTATTGTTTTGATGTTTTTGTAGTTTTATTGTTTAGTTCAAAAGGTCAAAATGGGGTTAGAATAACATAAATGTTAGAGTAAATTGCCTCGCAATTTACGCAACTTATCTACTTGACATTTACATTTTTTGGCTATCGAAATTATGCAGAAGTAACAATAATAACAGTTTATCAAACAAAGTAACATGAAGACTGGTAATACCACCAATATTACATTGTGACTGGTAGCAGTGATGGGACACACTGGTGGTAAACATGAAGTATTTGAGAGATAATTAGGTCATTTAGCAGACGCTATTTATCCAAAGCGACTTACAAATATCTCGACTTGGTTGGGGTCAGAACACAGGGTTGGTACTGCACCCCTGGAGCAATGAGGCTTAAGGGTCTTGCTCAAGGACCCACGTTGGTAACATCAGTGGACATGGGAGATATACATATTCTGATGTATAGCTAGGGCACATCATTAGTGATGCCACCTAAGGTCATAGGATATTACGGGTCTTTTGAGCATTAGACACCTTCACTCAGGCAAAGCAGCTGAGGTTGATCAAGCCTAGCGGCACTCGTCCATGGATCCCCTCTCTTAATCCAGAGCCACCTAGAGTTTCTTTCCACCATCTCTATGCTGTTATAGATGGCTATCCTTCTCCTGGAGAGACTGTTCTGCAAAAATAAAAGACATATATTATCATGTGTCATATTTTTCGCTTTTCCACTTTCCACAGCCTCCTCCATTCATTCTTCTCATGGCACCGTGCTCCAGCATGACAACATTTTCATGACAACATTTTTTCTTGCCTCTCACAACAGTACAATGTCAACTCATAATGTGCTCAAGGGTTCTCTTTCCCTGACATAAGGGGCATGATAGTGTGTCAATCAAACCCCAGGTTGATAGAACTGGGAAGGACATCATAGACTGCCTGTATCAGGAACTTCATGCGATGTGGCTGTGATCTCCATAAATCAGTCATAAATCTTTTTATACACAACTGCTCCCATCTTGTCCAGGTGCCTTGGTACTTCATTTTCATTGCTCTGCTGGCCCCTTTCTACCTCTGTGGCTGCCCTCAACTCATTCAGGATGAGTTGCCTCCACTTCTTACCCCAAGCTTTGTCGAAACGAGTGGAAGTGCTAGTTCATAACCCCGCCCTTTCTCTAACCACTGTTCCTATCAGAACTCTGTGTCATAGTCAAACTTCTACTTGCTCCACTGCAGCCTCTGCTTTCCATTTTCTGACCATCCTGCCTGCTACTCCTGCCCCACAAACCTTTGGATCCACCAACTCACAGAACTGCAGCACCTTTCCTGCATGCAAAACCATGAACTCTTCCTCAATGGATTTCAAGGGTAGCTTGCAGGTATTTCCATAGAGGGTCAAGTCAAGTCAAGTCAAGTAATTTATTTATATAGCGCTTTTTACAACAGTACATTGTCACAAAGCAGCTTTACAGAATGAAAAGCCTTTAAACCCCCAAAGAGCAAGCCGAAGCGACAGTGGCAAGAAAAAACTCCCTTTTATGTTGTTATTTAAGGAAGAAACCTTGGGAGGACCAAGACTCAATGGGGGACTCATCCTCCTTGAGCGGCCGGGCAGCAACAACAGTGTAGAACAGCCATGTCCAGATACTAAACAAATGGAAAAACTAACAACTAGAAAACTATATGTGAGTCCATTAGGGGGCGTCCTGCAGGACCGCCTTGTCAGGATCCATACAGTATTCGTAAGCAGAGCCATGGATCTCCAGGAAGCCGGGGGACACCTCAAAAGAAACAGACAAAGGAAGGGAGTTAGAGCTAATAATAAAGCACAGTATTTAATTAATAAGTAATTTATTGACACAGTGCAGCATGTGTCTCCGGCATCACTGACTAGAGCAGCATAACTAAAAGAGGCAGATACTGCAGACTCTACATAGTTGAGATGGCGCCCCGGAACAGCATCATTCCAGCGCCACACCCCCCCCATTAATGATGAGGTGGGTGAAGAGGTGAAATGCCAGCATACACTGATCAGAGATTACCCCCCAACACAGCCAAGTCTGAGATCTACATCTTTATCTACAGGGGATTAGTTAAACGCAAGATTGAATAAATGTGTTTTTAATTTATTTTTAAAGATTAATAGTGATTCAGAATCACGAACAGTAACTGGAAGGCTATTCCAAAGTTGAGGAGCCTTGTGGGAGAACGCTCTTCCACCAGCAGTAATTTTATTTATTCTAGGAGCTAAGAGTAAACCAGCACCTTGAGATCGGAGCTCACGTGTTGGCTGGTACAATTGAATCAGCTCACTCAGATACTGTGGAGCCTGATTATGTAGAATTTTATATGTTATTAATACAATTTTGTACTCGATACGAAACTTAACTGGTAGCCAGTGCAATGTTGCTTAAGGCTTTTAAGGCTTGCATAGGTTCCATAGTGGTGTTGAGGTGGCATTGGGTCAGTTTGGTTAGCAATATGGCAATTAAAAAAAAAGTAGAGAGCAGCAGATCTCTACATTTGCCATATCAACTTTTCTATTTATATGTTAGACTAACAGTTTGAAAGCAGTTAATATTTTAGTCATAAATAACCATGTGTGTGTGCCAGTCATCATACCTACTTCCATGCTGTGACATGGGAGTCTATACACTCTTATCAGACATTCTAATATATACACTAAAAATGGACCGTCATTTAAATTTAATACTCTGAAATTTGCTCACTTGTAAGTGTGGTATTTATGTAAGTTGGTGTGTTTCTAATGTTATTCACAATTTTTATGCAAACATGTGTGACCATGTGCTTACAGAAACATTGTGCCTCTGTGTATTACCAAAAAATGTTTTCTGTTCTATCTCAAGCTTGGAGAAGGTGATAAAGATAATTTGTTGATTTTTGAGTAGCAGTATGGACTGCAGGGACTGTCACACCATTTGGCGCTGGTGTATTTGTGTGTGTGTATGTGTGGGTGAGTGTACATAGAAACTCATAGCAGAATAAAGGTGGGAAGAAAAAAAAAAGGAGAAATTTGAAATTTAAATGAGATTTTAGACTATAGCTTTGTTTGATCAAGTAATTTTCTTGCTTCTCAGATTCTCAAATAAAGTACTGAACCTATATGACATTTATTCTTTAATTCCAAATTACTAGGATCCGTTCTATAGGAGTACAAAAATGTGATCTCCAATACTTTATTTGTACTCTTGCATGAAATCCCTCCTCTGCCAAAAGTATCACTCACACCTTCTGGGTAAAAGCATCCACTTCAACAAAAATCTGCTTACCTGGGTCAGGAGGGACCAGAACAGCATACTGTGGATCACTTCTCACAGTTTCACTGTGTAGTGGGTTTGTTTCTTTAATTCTATATTACAGTTTTCGCTATATTGCTACATTTTGCACGATTTTGTTGCAAAATTTACATAAGTTTAAGAGTTTACAAGTGATGAATACCATATGAAGTGAAGATTGAAGTGATAGCAGGAGATTTAGTGCACACACATTCATTCACGGAAAAAAAAAACAAACAAACAAAAAAAAACATTGGTTTGGTCAACTTAATTTTAAAAGTTCGGAGCTTAATCCATCAGGTTGCATCAGGTTTTTTTTATCTCTGATTATTAATACTTCTATTAATTCTGCCAAATATGCGTTAGCACATTCAAAATGTTTCCAACAAACTGTCTGTGTTCGACCTATCTACGCTCTATTGCCGATGTAATTTACATGGAACCCAAAATCTTCCCACACAGTTGACTTGAATGAAGCAGTTAATGATATTTCTGTGTATCGTTTTCACTTGCGGTCCATGCTCCACCTCTAAACTGAGATTCTCGGGTGTAGAGCTTGCCTCTAATAGCTGGCAGGTAAAATGAGCTTACAAGTATAGGACCATGTGCCAGGAGGGCATGAATGGGTGAAGCCTGTAGCCCAGAACCACAGATCAGGTAATTGGAAGCACCTGCTACATCTTAATGTGGTTATCTCTCCCTTCTGTGTGCAGTGAGAGGAGTAAAAAGGCCATGGAAACAGAGATGAGAAAAAGATGATCTTGCTGTGCTGTATTTTTGGACGTGCTTGTGTGCGTGTTTGCATGCATAAATGTGTGTTTCTGTCATTGTACATATTCAAGTTCAAACTGAAAAAAACACTAAAACTATAATAATTTAGTCAACAAAGCAGTGTTTAGTTTATTCCCACCTGTTTTCTGGTTACACTTGTGCTGAAATCCAGCAGCATTAAAACCATCACAATCGGACAGTGCCTTGTCCAGACACTCACAAGCACGCATAAATAACAGATGCGGGCCATGTTGGCCTTGGACACTGACTAGCAGCTGTAGATCCAGCTGCTGTGGGAGGAGCAGATGGAGAACCAGCAGTTGAGACATGGTCAAATTCAAACCATGACCACAAACAATTCCAACTTGATCACTAGCAGCAGCATCTAGACCAGTCTCAACTTCAATAAAATGGGACTGGAAGGCGATGTGGAATGGCACTCTATAAGAGGTTCATGGAAGCATGTGGCTGGTCGGTAAATAAATGAGCTGCTCTATTGCCGGTAGTTTTAAAAGTGTCTGTTTGATGAGAAACAACATGTCAAAGCTGTGGTCGTATAGGAAAGTGGTGGTACAGGAGCATCTTGGAATTCAACTTTATTGTCATTGCACATGTTGCAAGTACAAAGCAATGAAATGCAGTTTGCATCTACCCAGAAGTGCTTAGCAAAAATATAAATATGTATATTACAATGCACAGTGGCTGCACGGTGGCTTAGTGGTTAGCACGTTCGCCTCTCAGCACTAGGGATTCCCTGTTCGAATCCCCATCTGGGTGGAGTTTCCATGTTCTCTCCCCGTGTCCGCGTGAGTTTCCTTCGGGTTCTCCGGTTTCCTCCCACAGTCCAAAAACATGGATCAAGTCAATTGAGTTCTCCAAATTGCCCCATGGAGAGTGTGTTTGTGTGCGTGTCTGTGTGTGTGTGTGTGTGCCCAGTGATAGATTGGTGCCCTGTCCTGGGTGTATCTGCCCAGCGCCCGAAACGTTTTCCCCTGGATGGGCATGGGGAACCCCCCCTGTATGGGGACATGGGGAACCCATACCCTAATATAGGATAAAGCGGAAGATAATGAATGAACAATGCACAGTAAATTGTTGGAGTTTACTACAACTAAGTATAAATATATACAGGTTATGAGTGTACAGGCTATGAAGAGGTTAAAAATATGAGGGGGTATAACAGAGTAAATACATAATAAGTATGTACTCATGAACAGAGTAGATTATATATACAGTATATACAATAGTGGACATTATATACAACAGATGAAAGAGCTGGTAAGTGGTGTTTAAGTCCATGTGTTATTGGTGTGTACAGTCTGTCATTATTGTTCCGATATCAGGAGGCAGAGATCAGGAATGTGACAGCTGTGGAGAAAGAAGCTGTTCCGGGACCTGATGGTCTCTGCCAGCTCTCCAGAACACACTCTGAGAACACTTCTAGGGATGCCATCAGGACCCGCAGCCTTGTGGACTTTAATCCTGCTCGGTGCCGCTTCTACGTTGGTGGTCTGCAGTGGTCAGCCTTGGTTGAAATTGTTGGATCTATCAAAACAAGCCTAAAAATTGTTGAACTCGTTGAGGAAGAAGATATCAGAGGAGGCAGGGGAGGGATTGATGGTCCTGTAATCTGTGATGATCTGTCCTTGTCACATATGTTGTTGGAGTTGGAGAAGTGTTCTTCTACCTTCCACTTGCAGTAATTTTTGGCAGTTTTTGGTGCCCCTCTTCAGCTCAACCCTGACTGTACTGCATCCCTTGACCTGAAGGCGATGTTACGGGGCTTCAGCAGCAGATCCCCGACTCATCCAAGGCTTTTGGTTGGGGTACATGGTGATCTGTTTCTGGGTGGGTGACACTGTCTATAGTGGTGGAGATGTGGACCAGTAGAGATGAGGCGTACTGATCCAAGTCTGTGTGAGTGAACATATTCCAATAAATGTTTTTGAACTGATCCTGGAGCACAGCGTCTGTCCCCTCTGGCCATACTTTTGTTGTCCTTACCATAGGTTTCACACATTGGATGGGTGGTGAGTAACTGGGTGTGAGAAAAAAGGGAGAGGGGGAGGGGTGTTTCTTTTGTATGCTTCATCCAGGTTGGAATAAACATGGCCAGAGAAGGGACATGGCAAGGAAAACGTTTCTGTTTCTTTTGAGGTGTGGCCAGTTTCCTGGAGGTGTAGTCAGATCTTCATCCATGGCTTTGCCGAAGCACTGTGGCTATGGCAGATCCATGGATCCTGCAGGACCCCCTTAATGGACTTACATATAGTTTTTCCATTTGTTAAATACGGTCACCTGATCTCGACACATTCTGTACATGGCTGTCCTACACTGTTGCTGCTGCCTGGCCGCTCAAGGAGGATGAGCCCCCCACTGAACCTTGGTCCTCTCAAGGTTTCCTCCTTAAAATAACAACATAACATGTAGTTTTTTCTTGCCTGTCGCTTCGGCTTGCTCTTTGGGGGTTTAAAGGCTTTTAACTCTGTAAAGCTGCTTTGTGACAATGTTCTGTTATAAAAAGCGCTCTATAAATAAATTACTTGGACTTGAACACCTGGTGTAGGGTAAGCTTTAGCTTAGCTCGTATCCCTCTGCGCATACCCACTCCAAGACCAAGCAAGTCTTGCTATGGAGATCGGGATAATTAGCCGGATTTCTGATTATTCGGATTTCTGATCGGGTGTCCCAATCAAGCAGGGATGTACCAAATACCAGTGAGTCTTAGGAAAGTTGTACACTTGTTTTGGTGGATTTTAGACTGTTCAAAGTGAGTCATGAAATGGTAACAGCAAGGTGGATGTACAAGTGAAATGTGTGCATCGTGAAGTTTACAAATATTCTCCCACTACCGTAATCATCAACTCCAATGCAAAAAAGCATAAAAAGGTGTGGTCAGTTTCCACATTACCCGTTCACAGATTTGGGGGACCAATTGGCCGGTATTTTCAACATTGTTGGCTGATTTAATATTTCATGCAGTGCAATGCAGTTGGCTGGGCTGTGCTAAATGAGGAAGTGGCTCCCAGTCCATGTGCATTAGCTGTGTAACGAAAACACAGAGGAGGAGATTCATCCATTTTGGGAATATCCTCTGAGGGATTTTCTGTTGGAGCAGACAAGAGGTGAGACACTGCGGCATGCACTTAATTGATAGTCAAAGCCTGATGTCTAGAGCAGTGCTTTTTTTCTGTACTTTTATTAAAGATGTTGTAAAGAGTTGTCAGGACACTCAGACAAAAGTGATTACACAATTAGCGGTTTCACAGTAATTTTGCTCATTAAAATCTATATCTATTTTTATAATGGCAGCATAGCTACTAGAGTGTTGTTTGACCATTGCTAAAGCCATGTAGATGGTTGCTACGGTGTTGTTATGTTGTTAGGTGGTGTTTGTCTTAAAGTGAGTTTGTGTGTGTTTGGGTTAAAATATGTCTAACAGTTGCAAACAAATATGCATCTCTTTAACAAATACCTGTTTTAAAAAAAAAATGGGGGGGGAGGGACGCAGTATCAAATAACAATCAGGTTTGATGAATTTACAGTGTAGTTGGTTTTCTGCATACCTTCTGACTTGTAATGTTCTCATTTGTAAGTCGCTTTGGATAAAAGTGTCTGCTAAATGACTAAATGTAAATGTAAATAAATAATCAAATATTTCTGACAACATTTTACTGCCAGTTTGACTGCAGGGTCAAATTGATGCGGACTTGTGATGTTCTCACATCGCTTTGGATAAAAGTGTCTGCTAAATGACTAAATGTAATGTAACAGTGTCTATGTGATATAAACATGCAGGGGTGGTTGCAAATATGTGAGATGAACCATTTTCATATTATATGTTAATTACACTAATTAAGGCAAGCAGAAGAAGTTTCAGACTAAATAAACAATTTTTCTTTGATCCTAAAAATTTAAAACTGATCAATTTTAAACATTACATAACAAGAGGGTTAAAGACCAAGGAAGGTGAAGACCAAGAAACACAAGGCAGAAGCTTAGCTATACACACTTCTATGCATGTCATGCCAAGTGCAGCTCAGTTTAGAGGTGGAGCATGAACCACGAGTGGAAACAATAAAAAGAAATTACATACACTGCTTCATTCAATTTAACCATGTGAAAAGATTTTGGGTTAATGTGAATTACAGCCGCACTGGAGTGTGGGGTTGATTGAAAATGGACAGTTTGTCACCGTTGTGAGATGTTTTTGGAAACATTTCAAATAAGCTTCTAATTTGAATTCTCGGCGGAATGATCTACATGTACCAATAACAAAAGCAAATGAATACACCCAGGACAGGGCACAAATGAATTGCTGGGTATTAAATCACTCACACAGACACACTTACACAAACTCCACCCATATTGGGATTCAAATCTGGATCCCCAGCACTGAGAGGCAGCCGTGCTAACCACTATATCATCGTGCCATCCCAGTATGAAAATATGACTCTGCAGTGAAGATTACAGAATACAAAATTCCTTGATTGTACAAAATTGCTAAGAACAGCAAAATTTGTTCTTCCTTTTGAAACAAAACAACTTGTACTTCTTTTTTTTATCTGATTTATCTGACTTGTGCAATGTTAGTTCGTTATTTTGTCTTTATCTTTTGAATTACAATAAAGAAAATAACTAAAGTATTGAGAGGCTGTGAAAAGTTCTGTTTTGTTTGCACTGGCAAATGCATCAATACTAATTCTATTATCCCAGTACTTTTGGTGTAGGCAGTTTACAATTACTGCTTAAAACAAAACCATATATGAAATGTATAACCCCAAACATAATTAAGTGTTGTAATATTTCTGTATAATCTATTATGCTTACCAGGTGTGTTAACATATTTGTGTTTGTTAAATGCAGACATTGTCCAGAAGAAACAGCCACTCAGTGTTCCAATGAATAACCGCAAGGAAGATATGGAGATAACATCACATTACCGTCAGCTCCTGCATGAACTTAATGAACAGAGACAGCATGGCATCTTGTGTGATGCATGTGTAGTTGTAGAGGGCAAGATCTTTAAAGCACACAAGAATGTGCTTCTTGGCAGCAGCCGCTACTTCAAGACATTATACTGCCAGGTGAAAAAGGGAATAGAGCAACAAGCTACCATTACACACCTGGACATTGTAACAGCACAAGGTTTTAAGATCATCTTAGATTTCATGTATTCAGCACGTTTGGCCCTTACAAGCAAGAATGTTATTGAAGTGATGTCAGCTGCAAGCTACCTGCAAATGACTGACATTGTGCAAGCATGCCATAGTTTTATCAGAGCAGCACTGGACATCAGCATTCGTTCTGAGGTAACTGACACGGAGCTAGCTAACATAGAGTTTGGTGGCATGACTGGCACACCAACAGGTACTGTAGGAGCAGCCTCAGAGGCACTAATCTCCATGATTTCAAGCTCCTCACCATGGTTTGGACGCCATACTAGTCCTACTAATTCATCTGGGGACTCTGCTATTGCCAGCTGCCATGAAAGTTGCAGCACCTACAGCAAGGAGGAGCATGAACCAAAAAGTCAAGATGACCCATGGCCAGCTGATTATTGCTCAGTTCAGATCAAAGAGGAACAGGACTCACCATCCAATAATCAACATGGGGCTAGCAATGGAACAGTGGAACTGGTCATAGAACAAGGAAATGGAGGAGATAGTGGATGGCTAGCACCTGGCTCAGGACGCAAGAAGAATCGAAAGAACAAGGAGACAGTAAGGCACATCATGCAGCAAAATGAGGACAGTAGTCATATAGGATCATCAAAGTCTTCTAATATTTCAACAACTATATGGAGCTACAGCAATCAGGTTATAATGCCAGGTAAGATCACAAGCTTTGTTAACTGTGGCTTAATAAAGGAAATCTATAGAACTGGACTTACCCAAAATTATTTCTGTGAATTAAACAGCTCTTATATAAAGCTCATATAAGCCTATATCTAAAGACAACAAACTCAATCTGTTCTAGTAGCTGGACACAACACAGCCATTTTAACAGTGATGACCTTTATCTATAAAGTACATATTATATAAGGCATTTCTTTTTTAGTATATGATACACATAATACAACACTGCCCAGGGATAGATTGGCGCCCTGTCCTGGGTGTATCTGCCTAGCGCCCGAAACGTTCTCCCCTGGATGGGCATGGGGAACCCCCCCCCCCCCCCCCCCCCGCGACCCTAAAATATACGATAAAGTGGAAGATAATGAATGAATGAATGAATGAATAATACAACACATAGTGTTATAATTACTGTGTGAAAAAGTACAGTTGCGAAATTTGAATTATGGATATTTAACTAATTTAATTAAAAGAATTGCAAAATTTTTAAAAAAGTATATTTTGAAAGCTTTTGTGGTTTAGAGAAGGAAACTGGATACTGATTTAAAAAAAAAATTTTTTTTTTTTTTTTTTTTAAATGTTACTATGCAATCATTTAATTCTTATAAATCGCTATAAAACATTTTCTAAAGAACATACATTCAGCAAAATATTGCTGTAGTTATTTGGTATTTATTTTTCACTGTGTTGTTCAACCTTATAATAACAGCAAAAACAAAATAGCTAAAGCTTAAAACAACAACCATTTGCAAGCTGCACTGAGCCTGAGTGCAATACTTTCACAGAAGTAATAAATGGGTGAATAATGTTTAAAAAGTGTAAAAGTATAAGTATAAAGCTTATATTTAAAACATGATTTAAAGTAAAATAAACAATAAGATGACAGAGACTAGTGACTGATTTGGCTCACCATAATAAAAAAATAATAATAATTTTTTGTTTTATCCCCTAAAATAAGTATGCTTGAGCAGTGTGATAAAAAAAAAAAAGTCATATCATAAAAATATACATTTTAGTCCACAGTCATTAGTAATTTGCTAATCGAAAATGACTTGTAAACAGATGCTGTGTATCTTTACAGAAAGTACTGTATTATGTTGTTAACTTAGTCAACTATTTTTCCTTGTTTATTCACATGTATTTACATGTGATGTGTGATTATTTAATAATATTTAACAATTATTCTTAAATGCAGTATGGTTACTGTTGTAAATCTGCAGGAAATTTATAGCAATTTTTAAACTGTGGATTTTTCCAGGTTTGGATGAACTTAAATTTCATTTTGCACTTGACATGTAGTTTGAAATATGATGTGTCATGAATCTGTGAGAGAGAGGATTGTGAGGATTTCCTTTTAGTAAATAACCTTTAGCAAGTTGAATGACATAACTTTTTTCAAATAGATTATAATAATGTATTACCAAACCAGAGGGATAAAAACAGATAATATAAACCAAGATAACAAAACTGTGTGGTTACCTTTAATTGCCAAGAACACACTATATTGGCAATGCATTCCCAGGTGCATGAAACAACTGTAATCTCTAGTGCTTTTCAACAATCTGTGAAATTGGCACATGGACCATTTAGGAAAATGGGATAATTGAATTGACCTCAGTGACAAGAAGAGGGGAAGTATATTTGAATATATTTTGGAGGATAACGCAACACCATGGTTTTCATCTTCGTACACATTCTGGTTTAATCTATTTACTGTTATTATTTTAGTACAACTTTTACCAATCCTTGTAAGGTTACATATACATATATTACATAAGTCACCCTAACAAAAAAGTAAACCTAAATGGAGCAGAACCAGGCTAAAAATTATGAACCCATCAGGAAATGTAACAAAAAAGGTGTTTTTAAAATAACTCACAACTGATGTTTAAAAAAACAACTGCATGCACAGTAGGGCTGCAACCAGGGGCGTTTTTAGGGTTTAAAAACATCAGGGGCTTTAGCCCAGATCCCTTATTCCCCCTCTGTCCTCTTTAAACAGTGCACTTTCATGAGTGTATTTATCCATTTTTCAAATTGTTGTTACATTCATTTTGTTTAATCATTCATTAGTTATATTGGATAAAAATTAAATAACATATGGAATATGTCTGTCAGCAGTGGATAGCACATTCAGTGGTAATAAATGATGGTTTTGGCTGGGAACTTTTCAATAAATGAACATGAGCTTCGGCAGAAAAGCATGAATCCGTTTTACGAGTCTGTTGCAGATGAGCCAGTTTTAACAAGGATTTGCTTTGAAATACTGTAACTTTGCTACAGTTTGCGCCTTCAGAAAAATTCTGACGGTTTATGAATGCTGAGAAGCTGCTCTTTACAGCCAACATACAGTCATTACCCAGAAAGCCCAGGTCTAATGACGCCCGGCTGCAACTAACAATTATTTTGATAATCGATTAATCGGTCGATTATTTTTTCGATTAATCAATGAATCGAATACTTTATGTCTTTACATTTACATTTAATCATTTAGTAGACGCTTTTATCCAAAGCGACTTACAAATGAGAACATCACAAGTCAAGTTCATTATGAATAAAACCAGCTACAACTGCTGTAGAATTATTAAGCAGGTCAATAAATGTCTGGTTTTATTTACAGTATGAGTTTAAGGCAGGCACGGTGGCTTAGTGGTTAGCATGTTCGCCTCTCAGCACTAGGGATTCCCGGTTCGAATCCCCATCTGGGTGGAGTTTCCATGTTCTCCCCGTGTCTTCGTGGGTTTCCTCCGGGTTCTTCAGTTTCCTCCCGCAGTCCAAAAACATGGATCAAGTCAATTGAGTTCTCCAAATTGCCCCATATAGAGTGTGTATGTGTGCGTGTCTGTGTGAGTGAGTGTGTGCCCACCGATAGATTGGCACCCTGTCCTGGGTGTATCTACCCAGCGCCCGAAACTTTCTCCCCTGGATGGGCATGAGGAACCCCACCGCACCCCAAATATAGAATAAAGCGGAAGATAATGAATGAATGAGTTTAAGGCATCCAATTAGCCCAAAGAGCAATTAAACAAAAATCTCACACACACACTGACACAATATGTAGCATAGTGTGAAAAAAATACAAAATAACACAAATTTGAGTCGCTCTAATATGTCACCTTATTCCCCTCAAAATGCAACTCACCTACCTCACTCCCATAGTGTGCAGTGTCTTCTCTCATATTTTGTCAAAAAATTAAAACGTGAAGCTTGATCATTAATTAGCACCATTGTGTACAAACTGTATGTATTTATACAGCACATTTAAACACTGCTTAAGATAATTAAATGAAAATATAAAGTAACACACGTTGTCCATCACTGTTATTATCCAGTTAACAACCAAAAACATCATAAAGCATGCTCTGCCGGTTGATTTACTTCAAAACTAAAGAAAATCGGGATATTGTAGTGATTTATTCTGTAGTTCAGCTTCATCCTCATCGGTGACTCCAACATGTTTAGTATCAGGTGGTGTATCATCACCGTGTGCTCCATGCAGGTTAATTCATTTTTGCAGAGCTCGCATGTTACACGTTCTTTATTTGTGTGAAGCGTGAAGTGCTCCCGCAGTATTGATGATTTAAATAGAAGCTTTTTTTCTGCGTTGGCTGTGTTTCATTTGTACGATTTATCAACTTGTTTTGCAGATTCCTCCTCGTTCTGTTCAAACCGCTTTTTTTTCCCAGAGTTTGTGAAGCACTACAAGTGACGTAAGTGGTTACGACATTGCAAGTAACGCGGAAATCATGCGACCCAACAAATCTTTTAATAATCGATATTTATCGATTTTATCGATTCGTTGTTTCAGCCCTAATGCACAGTCAAATAAAGTAGGATGAATAAAAAAATGGATAACAGAGTATACTGATTTTAATGGATAAAATTTAATGGCTTTATAAACACAAGTTTATTGTGTTGCTGTAATGCTCTGGGTTAGAACCTATTAGCACTTTAAAAATAAGCATTTAATAAGTATTAGTTACAATTCTTAACTGGCTGTAAGTGTATTCTGTGCAATGTGTTTAAACAATTTATTCTATTGAGAACCATTGTTCTAAACTATTGACATTTTAATAGTCTGTGTGTTGTTGTAAAAGTGCTCAAAATAAACTGACAAACATTCAAACACTGACAAAAATGCTAGCTTAACAAGCTTTATGGAGAGTGTAGCAGAACAATAAACTCATACATCACATCACATTCCCTGCAAACTATAGTGGAATAAACACTCCAAAATTTTCCCTCTAAGATTTTAAGGGGTTGCAAGTGATCAATCATTTTATTCAATGTAATGTCTATGACTAGTAATAATCACAGGGGTCATCAGGCTCAGTGTCACATCATGGTGATATTGCTGGCACTACCGGGCAGTACATCAGCACCCCCTATTGGAGTAGCATTAATTTTTTCCCTTATGATGAGATATGTGCATTCATGCTGACTGCAGGAATGTATACCAGTGCTGTTGCCACTTAATTGAATGTACATTTTTCTACGCCACCTTTTGAACTATGTTGTCATTTGTGAAGATTTGGTGCAGCTGTGTTTCGTCATGTGACCTATCCTTACATGATTACACACCCCACTGTGTCCGGTTAAATTAATTAACACATACTTATAAAAGAACTGTTCCCTGATCTGTTCCGCTGGATTCAACTGTGAATCGGATTTTATTGGATTCGATGCTGATCTTCCGAATCCGCATTAGGAGAACCTCCACGACTCTATCTCCATCTGAAGTTAAGTCCAACTCTTTTTTATACATTAATTTATTTTTATTGTATTTTTTTTATTATTAACTTTGGATACATAATCACTAATTTCCTTACAACAACATACTTAATATATAGTTAGGTTAAGTATTTTACTTAATAATTTGTAATTGTTTATCCTTTATTACTTGATCTGGTAATTTATTGATACACTTACAGTTATTTTACAGTTATATTTAGCAGTCATTTTATTCTAGTAAATCAGCCATATTGACTAGAGTTGGATCTCCACCAGTGAGTCTCCACATTCCAGCAGCTGCTACTGCTTCGTCTCATCATCAGCTGTAACAGGAGGACCTAAACTTACATCTCTACCCACCTGAAGCTAAGTTTATATCTTTATTAATATACAACCTATTCAATGGCACTTGCCCCTCTGGTTGCGTGCCCACAGTTCGGTAGTATAGGCAGTTTTCCTCCATCACTAATGATAATTCAGCCTGTGAGAAGTGTAGCCTAGTCCTTAGTCTGACGGAAAAGATCTCAGTGCTAGAAGAGTGCATTCGGGTTTTAAAACAGGGTCATGTTAGTGAAGATGTGTCAGGGACCAGTTTAGCCAGATCGAGTGCCACAGGATCAGGTCCTAAATCTCTGGCTTTAGAGTCCTCGCAGCAGCACGAGTGGGTGACGACCAGGCGACATATTGTAGGTGTAGAACTAAGCATCACTCTTCTAGGATCCACGTGTCCAATCAGTTTTCCCCACTCAGTGACTCACCCAATGAGAGACCGATTGATAAAAGTGCTCTGATTATTGGCGACTCCCAGCTCAGACACATGCGAATACCAACCCCCTTATAGACTCCAGCAAACATAGTACGGTGAATCCCGGAGCCACTTGTATCCCGGAGCCACGGCTCCAGACATCAGGGCGAACCTGAGTGCTGGCTAATGCTAAACACTCATTCTCTAGAATAGTTATCCACGTCGACACTAATGATTTTTACCTCAAACTGTCAGAGATTACTAAGGCTAATGTTAAAAAGGTGTGTGGAACCGCTGCAATGATGTCTGATGAAGTAGTCTCTGGTCCCCTACCAATTAGGCGTGGCAGCGAAACCTACAGCAGGTTATAGTTGCTGCATTGCTGGATGTCTAAGTGGTGTTCAGAAAACAATATTGCTTTTATTGACAATTGGTCTACTTTTGAGGGAAGACCTGGCCTTTTCAAATGGGATGGCATTCATCCTTCCGGGGAGGGTGCTGTGCTCATGTAGCATACCATAGCCGATAGGGTCTTTTATCAGATAGGAATGAAAATTGACAATTTAGAGCCAAGGCTAGGCAGCAGACAGAATGGCCTAACCAACTGCCTTTGAACTGCCAGGAGTCGTCACCTATAATAACTAGGTCCCATACCATTATCTGTTATCAAGTATCACAGTGAACAAAAAACAAAAAGAGTCCAAAAAGTGAGCCAAAATAATCTCATTAATATCAATACTATCTCAAGTAATGTAAGAAAGACTTTTATGTTAAATTTTGGGTTCATAAACATTAGGTCACTTTTATAAAATTAGCTCTAGTTCAAGAAATAATTACTGATAACTTCCTAAATGTCTTTTTTCTCACAAAAAAATGGATTAGGGCCAGTGAACACTTAACATTAAATGATGCCTCGCCACCTGGTTATAGTTATGCTCATAAACCATGTCTTAGTGGATGAGGAGGTGGAGTGGCTATAATCTATAAAAAAAACAGATGTAACACTTAATAATAAGTATGAGTCAAAAACCTTCAAAGCTCTTGTACTCAACATAAGCAGTTCATCTTCATTAAAGAATAAATCCAATTTAATGCAACTTATTATTATTATACTTATGTATACTGCCCTCCAGGCCCATATACAGAGTTTATTAAAGAATTTGATGAATTTCTTTCTAACATAGTAATCTTATCAGACAAGGCCTTAATAGGTGGTGATTTCAATGTTCACTTTGAAAACCCATTAGACTCATTTAAATTAGCCTTTAATGCTATCCTCAATTCCATAGGCGTTACTCAAAGTGTGGTTGGTGAAACACACCGCTGTAAACATACGTTAGACTTAATTTTACCTCATGGTATTAACATTGATAACTCCACAAAATGAGGTCATCTCTGATCATTATTTAATAACCTACGATTTTATTAATTGATATTGATCCAGTTATTAAACCACAATATAATATGAAGAGTACAATCATTCCCTCTACTGCTGTGTCATTCCTACATTTACCTGAATTAAACATTAAACCAGCATCAGGACCCGATGAACTTGAAAACACAGCTGAATACCTTAAACACGTGTTTTCTACAACCATAGACAGTGTCGCTCCACTTAAACTAAAAAGGATTAAAAATAAAAGACTCGTTCCATGGTTTAATGATCAAAAACGCGCCCTAAAACAAACCACTAGGACCATGTAGCGTAAATGGAGACAAACAAAATAGAGGTAACTAAAAATTGAATTAGTTTCCACTCCTATGCAGATGATACACAGTTATATATTTCAGCTTACCATAATGATGTTCGTTCAGTCAGTAAGCTCGAGAACTGCATCCAAGATATTAAAATATGGATGTCAAAAAACTTCCTATTGCTAAATTCTGATAAAACTGAGTTTGTAATAGTTGGACTCAAGGACAAAACTAACAAAGTTTCTAACACTGTGTTAAACCTTGATAACTCCTTAATTAGACCCAGTTCATCTGTACATAATCTCGGTGTCATTATTGATTCAGATCTCTCCTTTACAAACCACATTAGCAATATTACTAGAATTGCATTTTTCACCTTCGTAACATTTTTAAGCTACAAAATATCCTCTCCCTCCAAAATGCAGAAAAACTAATTTATGCTTTTATTACCTCAAGGTTAGATTATTGTAATTCACTTCTGACAGGATGTTCTAATAAATCATTACATAAATTACAACTTGTGCAAAATCTAGTTTTATCTACAAACAGAAAGTTTGATCATGTCAGTCCTGTGTTATCAAACTTACACTGTCTACCAGTTAAGTTTCGTATTGAGTACAAAAGCTTATTGATAAAATATAAAATTCTACATAATCAGGCTCCACAGTATCTGAGTGAAGCCAACACGCGAGCTCAGATCACAAGGTTCTGGTTTGATTTTAGCTCTTAGAATAAATAAAATTACTGTTGGTGGAAGAGCATTCTCCCACAAGGCTCCTCAATAGACTTCTAGTTACTGTTCGTGATTCTTAATCATTATTAATCTTTAAACGTAGATTAAAAACTAGGGCTGTATTCAACTACAAATTTTCATAGTCGAATCTGATTCGTCAGATTTTCCCTATAGTCGACTGATAGTCGAATCAGCTAAAATTTCACCACAAGATGGCGCTATAAGCGTAGTTTTTAAAAAAGATTTTTTTTAATATTTTACTTGTTTTTCTAACAAAAGAAAACCTTTTTTTTGTTTTTCTTTTTTCTTTTTTTCTTCTAGAAATTATGATGATTTTATTTGACAAAAGGCTATATATATATATATATATATATATATATATATATATATATATATATATATATATATATATACACTCACTGGCCACTTTATTAACGTACACCATTCTAGTAACGGGTGGACCCCCTTTTTTCCGAACTGCCTCAATTCTTCGTGGCATAGATTCAACAAGGTGCTGGAAGCATTCCTCAGAGAGTTTGGTCCATATTGACATGATGGCATCACACAGTTGCCGCAGATTTGTCGGCTGCACATCCATGATGCGAATCCCCCGTTCCATCACATCCCAACGATGCTCTATTGGATTGAGATCTGGTGACTGTGGAGGCCATTTGAGTACAGTGAACTCATTGTCATGTTCAAGAAACCAGTCTGAGATGATTCCAGCTTTATGACATGGCGCATTATCAGATGTTGGGTACATTGTGGTCATAAAGGGATGGACATGGTCAGCAACAATACTCAGGTAGGCTGTGGCGTTGCAACGATGCTCAATTGGTACCAAGGGGCCCAAAGAGTGCCAAGAAAATATTCCCCACACCATTAAACCACCACCACCAGCCTGAACCGTTAATACAAGGCAGGATGGATCCATGCTTTCATGTTGTTGACGCTAAATTCTGACCCTACCATCCGAATATCGCAGCAGAAATTGAGACTCATCAGACCAGGCAACGTTTTTCCAATCTTCTATTGTCCAATTTCGATGAGCTTGTGCAAATTGTAGCCTCAGTTTCGTGTTCTTAGCTGAAAGGAGTGGCACCCGGTGTGGTCTTCTGCTGCTGTAGCCCATCTGCCTCAAAGTTCGATGTACTGTGCGTTCAGAGATGCTCTTCTGCCTACCTTGGTTGTAACGGGTGGCTATTTGAGTCACTGTTGCCTTTCTATCAGCTCGAACCAGTCTGGCCATTCTCTTCTGACCTCTGGCATCAACAAGGCATTTTCGCCCACAGAACTGCCGCTCACTGGATGTTTTTTCTATTTCGGACCATTCTCTGTAAACCCTAGCGATGGTTGTGTGTAAAAATCCCAGTAGATCAGCAGTTTTTGAAATACTCAGACCAGCCCTTCTGGCACCAACAACCATGCCACGTTCAAAGGCACTCAAATCACCTTTCTTTCCCATACTGATGCTCGGTTTGAACTGCAGGAGATTGTCTTGACCATGTCTACATGCCTAAATGCACTGAGTTGCCGCCATGTGATTGGCTGATTAGAAATGAAGTGTTAACGAGCAGCTGGACAGGTGTACCTAATAAAGTGGCCGGTGAGTGTATATATATATATATATATATATATATATATATATATATATATAACGAAAACAAAGACATTTCATGTAAAAACTAATTGTCAGTTCTAAGTGATCACGCTACCGGAATGAGGAGGAAGCGTGATTTAAGTTAAACAGAAAAAGTTTATGTTCCGAGGGGGAACGCCCCACAAACGAACCACTGTCCGTAGGGAAAAACAAAAACAGAATAAACAAGCGTGACGACTGGGCCGAAGCGAGGCGCTGTGCACCAGTAGCGGTGGAGATCGCTGAGACGTAGAGGCCGGGAACGCCGGACGGTGACGTCACTTATTACTCGCGATCTTGTAGGAAGCCAGAAATCGAACTGAGCATAGGCGTGGAGTGCGAGCGGCAGTGGCACACCGAGTCTAGACGCACTCCGTGACCACCCGTGCAGCAGAACACAATCAGCCCAACCATCAGATGAACAATCAAAACTCTGCGCTGAAGAGTCCGGGACGGCGGCTAAAGTAGTCTCTCCAGCCGAAGTGCACACCTGTAACTAATAGTCTGGAGAGGGTGAGCGATCCCGAGCGAA
The DNA here is from genome assembly GCA_019802505.1 of Corydoras sp. C115. Lineage (NCBI taxonomy): Eukaryota > Metazoa > Chordata > Actinopteri > Siluriformes > Callichthyidae > Corydoras > Corydoras sp. C115. The sequence continues at coordinate 2,894,574 of JAFMOC010000024.1, read as the reverse complement.
ATGAGGAACAGGTGTGTGAATGGGCGAGTGTGGAGCAGCATGTGGAGGAGAGGGGTGTGTTTGTTTACAAGGGAAAGTAGGTGTGTGCGGAGCGGCATGTGGCGGCGTGTGACGTGACTGTATACATGAAGGAGTGGGCGTGTGCGGCGCGGAGGGAGAGGAAGCGGGGCGTGAGTGAGTATGTGTAACACTAATGCTTAGCAGCAGCCATGGACACCCCCATGTGGTCAAAATGGTACATTCGACTATGAGGTTCATAGTCGACTACGGTTCTCCGAATCGAATCGTCGAATCAGCGAATATTGCAGCTCACCCCTATTAAAAACACATTTATTTAATTTTACATTTAATTAACTCCCTGTAAATAATGATCTCTGGCTTGGTTGTGTTAGGTTCGTAATCTGGTATCAGTGTTTGCTGGGATACCTCGCAAGTATGTAGAGTCTACAGTATCTACCCCTTTTACTTATGAAGTTCAAGTTCAAGTTATTTATTTATATAGCACTTTTTACAACAGTACATTGTCACAAAGCAGCTTTACATAATGAAAAGCCTTTAAACCCCCAAAGAGCAAGCCGAAACGACAGTGGCAAGAAAAAACTCCCTTTTATGTTGTTATTTAAGGAAGAAACCTTGGGAGGACCAAGACTCAGTGGAGGACTCATCCTCCTTGAGCGGCCGGGCAGCAACAACAGTGTAGGACAGCTATGTACAGATATTAAACAAATGGAAAAACTAACAACTGGAAAACTATATGTGAGTCCATTAGGGGGCGTCCTGCAGGACCGCCTTGTCAGGTTCCATACAGTATTAGTCAGCAGAGCCATGGATGAAGGTCTCCAGGAAGCCAGTCACACCTGTTTCAAAAGAAACAGACAAGGAAGGCAGTTAAAGCTAATAATAAAGCACGGCATTTAATTAATAAGTAATTAATTGACACAGTGCAGCATGTGACTCCGGCATCACTGACTAGAGCAGCATAACTAAAAGAGGCAGATACTGCAGACTCTACATAGTTGAGATGGCGCCCCGGAACAGCATCATTTCAGCGCCACACCCCCCCCCCCCCCATTAATGATGAGGTGGGTGAAGAGGTGAAACGACAGCATACACTGATCAGAGATTACCCCCCAACACAGCCAAGTCTGAGATCTACATCTTTATCTACAGGGGATTAATTAAACGCCAGATTAAATAAATGTGTTTTTAATTTATTTTTAAAGATTAATAGTGATTCAGAATCACGAACAGTAACTGGAAGGCTATTCCAAAGTTGAGGAGCCTTGTGGGAGAACGCTCTTCCACCAGCAGTAATTTTATTTATTCTAGGAGCTAAGAGTAGACCAGCACCTTGAGATCGGAGCTCACGTGTTGGCTTGTATGATTGAATCAGCTCACTCAGATACTGTGGAGCCTGGTTATGTAAAATTTTATATGTTATTAATAAAATTTTGTACTCGAACTGGTAGCCAGTGCAAGTTTGATAACACAGGACTGATATGATCAAACTTTCGTGTTTTAGTTAAAACTCTAGCTGCAGCATTCTGCACAAGTTGTAATTTATGTAATGATTTATTAGAACATCCTGTCAGAAGTGAATTACAATAATCTAACCTTGAGGTAATAAAAGCATGAATTAGTTTTTCTGCATCTTGGAGGGAGAGGATGTTTCGTAGCTTCGAAATGTTACGAAGGTGAAAAAATGCAATTCTAGTAATATTGCTAATGTGCTTTGTAAAGGAGAGATCTGAATCAATAATGACACCGAGATTATTTACAGATGAGCTGGGTCTAATTAAAGAGTTATCAAGGTTTAACATAGTGTTAGAAGCTTTGTTCATTTTGTCCTTGGGTCCAACTATCAGAAACTCTGTTTTATCAGAATTTAGCAGTAGGAAGTTTTTTGACATCCATATTTTAATATCTTGGATGCAGTCCTCGAGCTTAGTGACTGAACAACCATCATTAGGGTTAGCTGAAACATATAACTGTGTATCATCTGCGTATGAGTGGAAACTGATTCCATGTTTACGAATAATTGATCCCAATGGAAGCATATATAATGCAAATAGGAGTGGGCCCAGAACTGACCATTGTGGGACGCCATATTTAACTTTAGCAAGATCAGAATATTGGTTGTTAACACAGGTGAATTGATATCGATCTGTCAGGTAGGATTTAAACCACTGGAGTGCAGATCCTGTAACACCCACAATGTTTTCTAATCTATCAACTAAGATGTTATGGTCTATAGTGTCAAAGGCTGCACTAAGATCTAATAATACAAGAAAAGAGATTTGGTTATTATCCGAGGACATTAATAAGTCATTAACGACTTTAATTAAGGCTGTCTCAGTGCTATGATGAGACCTAAAACCTGACTGAAAAACTTCATGAACATTATTAGCTAGAAGATGGCGATTCAGCTGGTTGAACACTATTTTTTCTAGGATTTTAGAGACAAAAGGAAGGTTTGATATTGGTCTATAGTTGGACAGTATTAGAGGATCTAAATTAGGTTTTTTAAGTAATGGTTTAATGACTGCACACTTCAGATTTTTGGGGACATAACCTATTTTAAGTGATGAATTTATAATGTTTATAAAAGGCTCTGTAATATTTGGTAGGAGGTCTTTAAGCAGGTTTGTAGGTATTGGGTCTAACATACAGGATGTTGTCTTTGATTGTGTAATTAATGAGACAAGCTCTTTTTTAGATATGGGGTTAAAGGTATTTAACTCTTGTACTATATTATTTTCTCTACCACTAGATTTTTCAGAAATCATTGAGGGTTGATTGGTTATGCTACACAATGCATTAGATGATTTAAGTCTTATGTTTTCAATTTTGTCACTAAAGAAATTCATGAAATCATTGCTGCTAAACTGTGAGTGAATCTGTGAATCTGATTCAGTAGCACTTCGAGTTAATTTGGCAATGGTACTAAAGAGGAATCTTTGGTTGTTTTTGTTGTTCTCTATTAATTCAGAATAATATTTAGTCTTCGCTGCATTGAGTGCATGTTTGTACTTAGTCATACTGTCCTTCCATGCAACCCTAAATACCTCTAATTTAGTTTGTCTCCATTTACGCTCCATGGTTCTAGTGGCTTGTTTTAGGGCGCGTGTTTGATCATTTAACCATGGAACGAGTCTTTTATCTTTAATCCTTTTTAGTTTAAGTGGAGCAACACTGTCTAAGGTTGCAGAAAACACGTGTTTAAGGTATTCCGCTGTGTTTTCAAGTTCATCGGGTCCTGATGCTGGTTTAATGTTTAATTCGGGTAAATGTTGTAGGAATGACACAGCAGTAGAGGGAATGATTGTACGCTTCATGTCATATTGCGTTTTAATGACTGGATCAATATCAATTTCTAAATCGTAGGTTATCAAATAGTGATCGGCGATGACCTCACATAGTGGAACAATAGTTAAATTATTAATGTTAATACCATGTGATAAAACTAAGTCTAATGTATGTTTACAGCGATGTGTTATACCAACTACACTTTAAGTAATGCTTTGAGTAAACTTATGCTGCTTTAGTCAGTGATGCCAGAATCACATGCTGCACTGTGTCAATCAATTACTTATTACTAAAATGCGGTGCTTTATTAGCTCTAACTTCTTTTCTTGTCTGTTTGTTTTGAGGTGTTGCCTCATTTCCTGGAGGCGTAGTCAGATCTTCATCCATGGTTCTGCTGAAGCACTGCGGCTACAACGATTACTGGATGGAACCTGCGGGACGCCCTCAATGGACTTACATATAGTTTTCCAGTTGTTACGAGTTTTTCCATCTATTAAATACAGTCACCTGATCACACTCTGTACATAGCTGTCCTACACTGTTCTTGCTGCCCAGCTGCTCAAGAAGGATGAGTCCCCCAGTGAGCCTTGGTCCTCCCAAGGTTTCTTCCTTAAAATAACAACATAACAGGGAGTTTTTTTTCTTGCCACAGTCTCGCTTCAGCTTGCTCTTTGTGGGTTTAAAGGTTTTTAACTCTGTAAAGCTGCTTTGTGACAATGTACTGATGTAAAAATATTGAAAGAAAGAAAGAAAGAAAAAAAAATTATAAAAAAAATAAATAAATAAAGGGTACCGGAGCATACAGGCCCTCACATCCAGGCCATCCATCTCCTGAACAATCAGAATCAGGTATGAACAATTCACTCATGTAAAATTGGTCTAAAACTCACACACATACTTCCGTATGTCAAAAATAGATTTGATTCTAATAAGGTGCACACCTGTTGTGTCATTCCACTGTATACTGTACACCACTTAATATTGTTTAAATGACAAATAAAATAATTGAACTACATACAGTGCCTGTCCAAATAGGATCACACTCTTGAATATTTAGTTGGACCACCTTTGCTTTTAGAAGCCTTTAAAAATATTTGTTTATGTCCGGAGTTGCATTTATTCTTTCCCTCAAGGTTTTGTATTTAAGATGGGAGTTGTGGATCACGGTGCAAAGTCTTCTCCAGCACATCCCAATGATTCTCAATAGGTATTGACTCCGTAGTGGACAATCCATGGGAAATTGATTTATCATGCTTCCTTAACCACTCTTTCACAATATAGGTCAGATGAATGCTGATATTGTCATCTGTGTCATGACAATGTGGAATATGCCTTTGCCATCAGGGAAGAACTAAAAAACATTGATTGAATATGACAGCATTATTTATTGTACAGGTGTGCCTTAGGCTGGCCACAATAAAAGGTCAATCTAAAATGTTTTATCATACAGCACAATGCCACAGATGTTTTGAGGAAACATGCAACTGGCAATGTCCAATGTGCAAACGCTGACTGGAGGAACGTCTACCAGAGCTGTTGCCACTGAATTGATTTTTTTCTACTGTAAGTCATGTCCAAAGGCATTTCACAGAATTTGACAGTCCATCAAACTGGCTTTACAACCATGTGTAACCACACTAGCCCAGAACATCTACAAGTTAAAATTAATTTATTTATATAGCACTTTTTACATCACATAGTCTCAAAGCAGCTTAACAGTGGTCCAAGCCTGAACTTCAAAAAAGCAAGTGGAAGCAACAATGGCTAATGATGGGCTGTTCCCATCCAGGGAGAACGTTTCGGGCTTTGGGCAGATACACCCAGGATAGTGCGCCAATAGTTTTCTGGACACACACTCACTCTATATGGAGCAATTTGAAGCATTCAGCTTACCTTGATACATGTTTTTATACTGTAAGAGGTAACCGAAGAACCTGAAGGAAACCCACGTGGATAAGGGAGTACTCCACCCAGATTGGGATTTGAACCGGGAAAGGCGAACATGCTAACCACTAAGCCACCATGCCATCCATTATTATATGCAGTGGAGGGAGGCATACATGTCCAATCAAGATTCTCCATTACCTAATATCTATTCGGTTTCATCTTTGCTGGATTCTTGTTGTCATGACTGTTATTCAGTATCTAGTAGATGGTAGAGGGTTTTGGTTCAAAGGACTTAGTTGGGTTCCAAAGCAAATGTGGGTTACAATGATGGTTTTACATTTGTGCTGTATACTGTGTTTGGGTGTATTAAAATCAGGTTTTCTCCATGCTATTTGCTGGAATGAGTTTAATAAAAGAGCAATTCTAACAGATTTGACAATACTAACATGATGTGTGTAAACAGGTTTCAGTATAAAAGCCTAAAAAATAGAGATTGACCCCGGTAGATCTCGATGACCTGTCCAATCGAAAAGTAGATCTCGGGCCAGAAAAGTGTGGGCACCCCTGTTCTAGAGGGACATTTGAGACCTTCACTGCTTCTGTGAGACATGGCTGAACCCAGGTGTACCGGTCTACACCATCCAGCCTTCCATGAACTTCACAGTGTAATGCAGTGACAGAAGAGTGGAGTTGAAGGGTGGTGGAGTTTTTTTTTTGTAAACAATCTTTGGTGTGACAATGCCAGCGTTTTTACACTTACTCGCTCCTGTACACGCAGGAATTACACACACTCGAGTTTTGTCCTTTTAACTTTCCTTTGGAATTTACCTCAGTCATAGTCATCATGGTGTACATTCCCCCGAATCCAACACAGACAATGTGCTGTGTTCCAGTACCCGACGGTGTAAACACAAAGCTATGGAAAATGATCAGTGACATGAACCAAGATGAAGTGACACGCAGTAAAAAGTGACACATGCATGCACATGCACAAATTCAGACAATACCTCTACAACAAACTTGATAGTGATAAGACAAAGCACGAGTACATGAGACAAAGGATGCGAAAAGCAGCAAGGTTACTGTCATGCAAGAAAGGCAGGAAACCTACAAAGAATTGAATTTTTCTTTATTCCTGCTAATTTTAATTATGTGATTCAAGGTGTGAAATTTACCTGTGGATTTAAGGAGGATGATCATGTTTTTAAGGTTCCATCTTCAACAGTGATGTTGGGCCACAACCTTAAAAAAATGGCGAAAATAGTCAAATGTTTAGGAATGTTTGCTCAGGAGGAGAATGTTGTAGAGAATGTTACAAAATTTAAGCATATCTATGTCACAAAGTGGAACCAAAGTGTGTCGGCCTGTGCTTTGAAGACACTGCATGAGTCTAAATTGAAAAAAAATCCATTTATATCTACACAGAAACACATCACATGCACATTCTGATGTTGCGGAGGTATAATTGAAGTGGAAAAGAAGTTATGCGAGCATTTCCAACGAATCAAAGTCAGAGGAAAATGTGATTGAAAGGTACCCATTCTCCTCACACCGGAAATGCTTACATCCATAGAGTTGCTTGTGAATAACAGAGAAACTTGTAGAGTAACAGAAAAAAATCAATTCATATTTTCAAGGCCTGGAGCATGAATGTGACCTGAACGTGGAGCAAAACATTCAAAGTCATCTACTAAGCTTTGAAAACATTTGTTCACCTTATTAATGGTTCTCAACCTCAAATATACTGAGGTGGATCAATTGGTTGATTTCCTTGGGCATGACATTAAGATTCACCGGAAATTTTATCGACAGTTTGATGTACATTACAACTTGCAAATATAGATACATAGTATAGATGCTAAAGTGCTCATGGCTCTTGAACAGGGAAGAATTTTTTGAATTTAAGGGCTAAAACCTTGAAGATATAAACATTGAACCCAATGGGAAGTACACTTGCTAACCTTATTGGTGAAAATAAATGTATATGGTATTTAAACATTTGTGCCCATACATAATTTTACTGTATTTTAGAGAATAATCCTATACAGTGAAAGCAACCTCACTCTCCTTTAACATTTAGAGGTTACAATGAAAACCCTTTTTTACTAATTCTACAATTTGATTAATCCTATCCACAATAATTATAACCATTATTTATGAATACCCACCAACTCCTGCACACACTTTCATAAAAGGTTTTTCAGAGGATGAACCTGCCTACAGCAACCATCAGAGTTGGAGGTTCAATAGAGGAAGACATAGAAAGCAAGAAAGTCAATTCAGTCGTCTCAAAGTACCAAGATATTAAATTATGAATACAATCATCCATAAACTTAAAAATAGGTACTTAAAAGTCAAAAAGGACAAAATGGTTGTCCAGAGAAATCAAGGCAGTGGAAAACGTTCATTGATTGGATATCCTCTGGTAAGTTTCCAAATAAAATGGAATAATTTTAATGTATAAAGTCAACTACACTAGCACTTTAATCTAGAGACTGGAAAGCGATTAAGTTTAATGTGAAGAATCGCATAACTGGATATCAAAAAGAGTTTTATCATTTTATTCACCTTGTTCAAGTTTATCTAAATTGTAAAAAAAATCTGTCAATAAAATAAATGGACATAAAAATTATATATGCAGTATTATATATAGTATTAATATAATATTATATAATATATACACATGCACACATATACACACACACTGTTAGTCGTTCTGAATCGTGATCTCTATCCCCATGCGAGCGACCTCTGCTCTCCCCCGTCTCTCTCCAAAAAACGGTGCACGGCCCCACCTCTGTGCCTCAATCACTTCTCATTTAATTGTGGATTACATTCCAACTGCTTATAAAGGTGGGCGTGTCAATTGACTGGTGTATTACTACAACTAATTATTATTATTCCCACTTCCCAGCAAGCTTGCAGCTGGGATTTTAATGTCATTAATGTTCATGTTCTGTTTGGGGGAATGCGGGTCATAGAGATTGTTGTACATTTGTGCTGTATGCTGTGTGTGTTTGCTTTTACTTTTACAAAATACTCAAAATAATTAAAATATTTTAATTATTCTTTAATAACCATAACTTACTGTAGTTCTTCTATAGTATATTTTAATGTAATATAATTTTTTTCTGCTTATATTGTTTTTCCACTTTACTTCGTTAAGCACACGCACTCACAGCACACTCTGTAATTCTTACCTTAATTTTCCAAAGTTACACTCTACTCTGCAATCTAGTGACAAATTACACCAAGATTAATAGTGGTGGCACCCTGTTTTGGTGCCCTGTCTTGGGTGATCTGCCCAGTGCCCAAATCATTCTCCCTGGATGGAGCATGGGAAACTCCCCGTGACCCTAGTATAGGATTAAGCGTAAATAGGAATATAAAGAATAAATAAAAGATTAATAGCCTGTTTAGATATTTGGGGTTAATCTTACACTTGGTTTTGGCCACTGGTGTATTGAGCAACTTAATAGATCAACAGCTGATGACAAAATCATTGTAAGACAGTCCCTAACATGATCAACAACTTCGAATGAGTGAGGGTAAGTCTCTGACACTAGCCGAGAACCATGTTTTACAGAATTTGAGAATGTATGTTTTATAAACTGTACAGACAGATTTAATTATTTTGTTAAAGGATCTGCTTGGGTCCATCAGTATCTAAATTATTGTATTACTTTTGTGGTTTGTCCTTGTATTTTTTGCTACTTTGAAACTAATCAAATAAAATAAATCAAAATAAATTTCATTGCTAATTAAAATCTCTAGGGTATGTGATTGGGATATTAATATCCATAAACCTTTACATTTGTAAAAACTCCACCCTGAACAATTTTTTGCATTACCACATCCTTAACTGTCACAGTCTTTGTGGCTTTTGGTTAAGGAATCAGGCTTGAGACTTGAAGGTCTCTGGTTTGATTCCTGGTTCCACAGAGTACTATGGCTTAGGTGTCCTTGGGCAAGGCACCTAACCCCAATTGCTCCTTGGGTGTGTTGTCAAAGGCTGCCCAATGCTCCAGGCACTTTATCTTTTTATTTTAACTGCTGTATGGTGTTGTTTTAGGTAAGTTTTTGATAGCAAAACTTTCCCCAGAAGAACCGGTGCTAGGGAGTGCTGATACCTAAAACTGTTCCAAGGACAAATGCTATGTCACTGTGACATCTGCGAACTGAAAACGCAGACTCCCTTTCCCACCCCTTTAATTGTGCCTCCAATGCTTACTTAAGCAAGATGGACCTGAGTGCCGCATTAAGTGGGAGCTGGTCCAAAAACCGTGACCATGTCTATCTATGTTGTTATATATGTGTTGGGTTTCTAAACTAAACTATGCTCCTTTAGGACAGTCTTTGTCACCTGTTTTTGCCTTTCCCAATGTATTACATCTGATCTTTCTCACTTTTTGAATTTTCCCATTGTGGGATTAATAAAGGTATCATCATGCTCATCATCATCACCTGACCAAGGGCATCTGACCAATTTAATTTTGGTATGTGTTAGACATTAATGGAATATTTGGATATTAAAATTAGCCTTACTTTGGAGTAGCATTCTGTAAACAATCGGTGGTATGATTTTTGGATTGCTACTATTTGAGTCCTGTCTCCAGTTGCAGATTAGTTTTTATGTATGGTAATACAAAAATCGTTTTCCTCAGCAGTTTTACTACTCTCCTAAATTGCATCCTGATGCTTGCCATGCCTTCTACTGCTACTGTACATAACTTCAACAATAACAATGATATTTTAAGATAAAACAGTCATAGGTTTATTACCAACCATTAAGCATTACCATTTGCATTAGCATAGATGCTAACCATTATCTAGCATTAACAAGATGCATTTAAAAAAGAAATTTTGTTTTTTAATAGACCAAATGAGTAACAATATAATTCAAATATATTAAAATGTGTGTAAATATGTGTGTAAAAATGTAAGCTTTATTTAAAAAAAAAGTCATCAACTGTCCATTTTAGGACTTTATTTTAAACCCTACTAAAACATGTGTGGTCATCTAAAGAAAAGAGAGCACAGGGGAGAAGCTAGGATGTTGGATGAGCTAGAGTGGGCATGTGCAATTAATTTGAGGCCTCATGAGAAACTGGCTGAACCAATTTAATTTAATTGAAGTTATATTGCACTGTATGTATGGCAGTAACTGCATAGTGTTTGTTTTAAAGGATATTTCCCACACATTGATTTTATCTACTAAAATTATATTGACCTTATGCAGCTCACATTTGAGCTATAGGTAATCTGCAAAAAGAGAGATCCTGTTTCTGCAGTCTCTCTTTTTTTGTTGTATAAATGTATAAAGATCAAGACATATAAGTCATTAGATACTGTGATTATAACAGTAATTTATTCATGTATATTCATTCATTCATTCATTATCTTCCGCTTTATCCGATATTAGGGTCGCGGTGGGGATCCCCATGCCCATACAGGGGAGAACGTTTCGGGCACTGGGCAGATACACCCAGGACGGTGCCAATCTATCGCTGGGCACACACTCACACGCACAGACACGCGCACATACACACTCTACATGGGGGAATTTGGAGAACTCAATTGACTTGATCCATGTTTTTGGGCTGTGGGAGGAAACCGGAGAACCCGGAGGAAACCCACACGGACACGGGGAGAAAATGGAAACTCCACCCAGATGGGGATTCGAACCAAGAATCCCTAGCGCTGGGAGGCAAACATGCTAACCACTTAGCCACCGTGCTACCCTAGTCATGGATATATTTTATATAAATAATCATTACTATTTTTAAAGTTACATTAATTAAAGAGTTATTTGTTAGACTAATATTCAATCGATTCACCAAATATATACCTTAGCAATTCAATGTCAAGACATAATCACATTAGATTTTACAGAAACTCAGAATATGCATTATGGAATACATAATTGATGTGTTAACACATATGCATAGTCTTACCCATTCATCATATAAGGCATAAAGGCATCCACACAGCCAGACTAAGATAAAGCATACAGATTCATGTCCACAGAGTACACCTACACATGACTTTTTCTAGCTCCCTCAGTGTCACTACACTCCTCCACACTCCACACACACACACACACACACACACACACACACACACAAGCTTTTGCCTTGAGTTCATCTATTTGTGTCTACTGTTAAAAGGGTGTTTTATTTAGCATAAATGTTAAAGCCAAGAGTGCCTGGCTACCATGGAAACCAAATTAAATTGAACATTTCTTTGCAGGAAGCCATCAAAATTATTCAGACAACTCTAACAGAAAAGTAAGACAGTGTTGCAATATTTTTTTATTTAAACATGTAGTGATGAACACTGGGCCATAGATTATAAACAGAATCTTGTACTATATTCAAATAAGCATCATATTCATATCCAGTTTCATATCATATGTAACAATATACATCTAACGTTATATATTTTATTAATATCTTTATTCATGACAATTGGTGATATATTTCATATTATGTTGCTAAATTGTAGGCATAAAAATGTGACCATATATTGATACTGGCTTAAATATTCTAATGTGTGTTAACTTTATTTGTGTTGGGGCATTGTTAAATTAAACTTTGGTGCTGTTAGACACAGTTGGTCATGTTTTAATTCATGTTAAAATCATATGGACTTCAAACATTTGCAGGGTGGAACAGGAATTTGAACAACCAATGAAAACATCATTTCACTCCTCTATTGTCTGAAAGGCTCATAGTCCCAGGAGGCTATAAAATATTGAAGGAACCATTCCTTAAACATCTCATTAGATTTTATTTTCAGTTGCTCATTTACATCTTGAACATAGTCCATGCCTTATTTTTTATGCCCATATATGGTTTTCTAAATATTGGCGCACTATTTAAAAAGAATTAAAAAATCATGTTCTGGGGTAATCAAATGTGTTTAGACCACAGTACATTTTATGTGTCTATTCATCCTCTGTACATCACTGGGTTTTCTAAATTACAGGGTCATTTCATAGTAATAATGCCTGCATTTTAACATGCATTCATTATCTTCCGCTTTATCCTATATTAGGGTCACGGTGGGGTTCCCCATGCCCATTCAGGGGAGAACGTTTCGGGTGCTGGGCAGATACACCCAGGACAGGGCGCCAATCTATCTCTGTGCACACACTCACTCACACAGACACACACGCATACACACTCTAAGTGGGGCAATCTTGAGAATTCAATTGACTTGATCCATGTTTTTGGACTGTGGGAGGAAACCGGAAAACCCGGAGGAAACCCATGCAGACATGGTGCTCCACCCAGATGGGGATTCGAACCGGGAAACCCTAGTGCTGAGAGGCGAACGTGCCTGTATGGTACTGCACACTGAAATTTTCATTTGACTGACAGTGAAGTGAAGTGAAGTCAGTTTTTTACAAAGCTTTTATTCAGCTTCTAGACACATTTTGGAAAACAGTGTTTATTTTCCCATCATATTTTGCATTACAAAATCACAAAGAATTCCAACTTCTAAGAAACTAAAGGAATTTTTCAGTTTTTGGCTAATGTCAGTGTTCATGAGCCCACAAAAAGAACACTGAACATAATGAGGTGCATGGTAGTGTTGCAAGGATTATACATTTAAAAATGTCATGCGTGCTTGCACAGGAGAGGGAGACAACAACAGACAAGAGTAGTTGCTGTTTAATAGAAGCAGTTAGCTGAAACTCAAACTTAATGCAGACAGAATAAACACAATAATTAAATAAACATCTAGGATGAGAGATATGGAGATGGAGATTGAGCAGGAGTGTTAATGGACACAAACTCCCACCAATACTTTTGCTGTTTGAGATGTATAGTATGGGCCATCCCAGAACAAACTGATGTAATAAGCCATAAACAGAATGGAGGTGGAATTCAATAAAGCATGCCATGCTAATTGGCTCAAACTCACTTAAGGTACAGAACATAGGTAATTTAGGTAATAGGTATTGACATAAAAAAAAACACAAAAATGCAAACTGTCCAAATTTTTCTTTATTTTATGCTGTTTAAACACTGTGTGCAAGTACACAAGCGTCGATAACAAGCCTGGCTCCAATTAGTGGGAACTAGCCTGGCTTGAATTAGTAAAATGGAACTAGTTGAAAGTGAACTGTTTGTCTCACTCAATCATGTCTTACTAAACCAAGTGCCGAATTCATAAGCTTACTCTATGGAATAGTCTCCAGGACAAGACAACACAAAGCACTAAAAACACAGTGCCCTTAAAATAGAAAAGGCAAGGCAAATTAATTAGGGATGGGGGATGTGCAGGTTTTAATACTCAGAGGAAGAAGAACAAGAGACAGGTTACCGTGAATAGCAGTGAATGTGACAATAGTTTTATAAAATGATTAGTTCTATGTTCCATTAACTGAACTCTTTCCACTTAAAACACAGTGGTCATTTTATTTTTGATGTGTAGTTGTTACATATTTTCTAATACCTTTTTCTACACATTTGCTTCAAGGAAAAGGCAAATTGTAGATTGTTGATTCTTAATAACTACATATATCAATTCTGAGGGATAGTGGTTAGCATGTCCTCCTTTTAGTGCAACAGGATACAGGTACAAATGCTGATCAGAGTTTCAATTATCTCTTTATATTCATTCATTCATTATCTTCCGCTTTATCCTATATTAGGGTCGCGGGGGGGTTCCCCATGCCCATCCAGGGGAGAACGTTTCGGGCGCTGGGCAGATACACCCAGGACAGGGCGCCAATCTATCGCTGGGCACACGCTCACACACACAGACACGCACACAAACACACTCTCCATGGTGCAATTTTGGAGAACTCAATTGACTTGATCCATGTTTTTCGACTGTGGGAGGAAACCGGAGAACCCGGAGGAAACCCACACGGACACGGGGAGAACATGGAAACTCCACCTAGATGGGGATTCAAACCGGGAATCCCTATCGCTGAGAGGCGAACGTGCTAACCACTAAGCCACCGTGCCGCCCCTATCTCTTTATATTCAAGTGGAATTTCTCCGTTTTCCCCCATAGTCCAAAACATGGATTCAAGGTGAATTGGCTGATTTGTGTCTGTGTGAGTGAGTTTGTGCCCGCCGATAGATTGCCTCCATGTCATGGTATTTGCTTCTCCCCTGTAATAGTCACATAATCCGAAATGCCTCTAACAAATATGAGAGCCTGGATTAAAATATGCAGGCATAGGTATATGATAGATACATACACTAATTTTACAGTTGAAAACTATAATTGGAAATAATCTATTAAAATTGGAAAAAAAATTAAAACCTATCAGTTAAAACATGAATTAAACATCTTGCACATAGACTTTTATTGTTTTTGGTTCATGGTGTAGGCAGTCTATGACGCTATATTTTGTGACTCTTTTTGGTCCCCAATAGACCAGCGGGCTATTGCCCTTTGTGCGTGGGACAGGATGTTTTAAGTGTCTGGATGCTGTATTAGGTTACCAGGCCAGGTTCCCCTCTGAATATCCCATCACTAGTGGGAACAACACTTATTAGAAATTAAAGGTGCGGATCGGAGACGTGTGACAGAGGAAGCACTGGGTCATGTGTGATAGGTATTCATTTTTAGTTCTTAAAAAAATTTTGATTGTTTAATTTGAGATGTTAGTGATAAGTTATGTTTTTTTATCTATACTGAACAAAAATTTGAGCGCAATTTGAGCAAATATTTGAACATATCAGGTTATGAGGCCTCTTACTAAAACAAATCTGTAAACAATATTTGAAAGAAAAAGAGCTTTTTTGTCTAATGGACTTGAGATTTACATGATTAAAATCTTCAGCAACAATGAACAGTCAATTATGATGTGCATTCTGTGTCTGCTAGGAGCACTGTACTGTTCCCATATTGCAACATTAGCATTTGCACTGGGTGAAATGTAAACTCATAATTAGTACAATAGTAAATTCTCATAGTAAATAAAATGTCTACATCTTTAAATCATATCACTATTGATGTGCATTGTGTAGGAACTGCCACAGAATTCTTGAACCATGGCATGTTGATGTAAATATTCAAAGCACCACAAGTCTCACCGCACCGCACTCTCGAGATTCGGTCAGCACGAAAGAAAGCTAGCCTATCTAATGACTAAACAACTAAATGACTGTGTCAGAAATTCTGTTGCTCAGTCATGTTTTCATTAAAAATAGACGCAGTCCTTAAATTCTCTCTATGTAGTTTACTGGGGTCGGATATATTCTAAAGAATACTATCTAAAGAAGCATACATAGGAGAGAGGGATAGATGGGAGAGCTGTTTATTATTAGCCCAAACACAAACTCCCACTTTGTAACGGGTGCCTAGGGCACCCGTTCCTCGACCGTTGTGTGTGGGTGTTTTTGGTTCTGTGTGTATGTTCCTGTGTTGTTAATTAGCTGTCTCGTGTTTGTATTTTGAGTTAATTAGCGTCGCGGGTTCATTGGTTGGTTGGGTTCACGTGGTGTCTTAGGTTAGGGTATTTAGTTCCGGGGTTTTAGGTATTTTGTGCGCGTCTTTGTGTGTTTGTCACCGTGTCCTTTATGTGCCTGTTTGTTTGGTGTTTTACACCTTGATTAAAAGACTCCTGTTTATTGTTCTACCTGCGTGCCTGGCTCCCTTCTGCGCGTTAGAGCGCCGCGGCTCTGCGCTAGATTTGCGCAGCCGCATCGAGATCACAGGTGGGCATCGTGACAGAAAAGACGCGCCATTCGTTTTGGGAGTCCAGAGCCCAGGTAGGCTATTTTTAAATTTTTCTTTGGGGGGGCCGTATAGCCTCGTACTCGCGGCTCGTTCCGCGAGTGCGTTGTGATGCGGAGCCCGCCCTCCCGGAGCCGGGGGAACGGCTCAAACAGCGCGATGGCGGAGTGGAGCGACTCCGATGAGGAATGGTTGTGGAGGTACGGGTTCGAGGCGCTCTGCGCAGAGGAAAATCTGGACATTGTCCAGATTTCCGATGACGAGGCGGGCGAACCTTACCTGTATGGGCACATTCTGCCCGTACACACCCTCCGCAACACTGAGGAGTTCTGGACGGAGGGTCCAGTCCGGTTTGTTTAAACCCCCGGTGGCGAGACTCAGACGCAGAGCGCGGCGACGGCGTGGGCTGAAGCCGCGGCGGGCGCACGGCGCAGCCGCGGAGCGCGAAGCATGGACTGCGGGGCAGTCACGTGACGCGACCGCGCCGGTCCGTGCCGCGTCTGGGTCGCGCTGCGAGGGGGCGGTACCGGAGCCGCCGCCTGAGTGCGCGAGTGTTTTGTGTCCCCCGTCCTCCTATTTGTCGTCTGACCTGTCTGTCGTCCCCATGTCCGATATGTTTGTCTCGTTGTGTTTGGGTGTTTCGGTGGGGGTTTATATGTTTTGTGTCCAGGATGGAGAGCCGGAGGTGCCGGCCGAGGTCATGCCAGCGCGCGTGCCCGCCGAGGTCCGCCCAGTGTGCGTGCCCGCCGAGGTCCGCCCAGTGTGCGTGCCCGCCGAGGTCCGCGCAGCCTGCGTGCCCGCCGAGGTCCGCGCAGCCTGCGTGCCCGCCGAGGTCCGCGCAGCCTGC
The DNA here is from genome assembly GCA_019802505.1 of Corydoras sp. C115. Lineage (NCBI taxonomy): Eukaryota > Metazoa > Chordata > Actinopteri > Siluriformes > Callichthyidae > Corydoras > Corydoras sp. C115. The sequence goes on along the minus strand of JAFMOC010000024.1, from coordinate 2,877,830 downwards.
GTGCCCGCCGAGGTCCGCGCAGCCTGCGTGCCCGCCGAGGTCCGCGCAGCCTGCGTGCCCGCCGAGGTCCATCCTGCCTGCGTGCCCGCCGAGGTCCTGCCAGCGTGCGTGCCCGCCGAGGTCCTGCCAGCGTGCGTGCCCGCCGAGGTCCTGCCGGCGCGCGTGCCCATCCCGAAGCCCAGGGGCGTCACGCCGCCCATCCCAATGTCCAGGGGCGTCACGCCGCCCATCCCGAAGCCCAGGGGGCGTCACGCCGCCGCCCAGCCCGAGCAGCAGGGGCGTCACGCCGCCGCCCAGCCCGAGCAGCAGGGGCGTCACGCCGCCGCCCAGCCCGAGCAGCAGGGGCCGCACGCCGCCGCCCAGCCCGAGCAGCAGGGGCCGCACGCCGCCGAGCAGCAGGGGCCGCACGCCGCCGCCCAGCCCGAGCAGCAGGGGCCGCACGCCGCCGCCCAGCCCGAGCAGCAGGGGCCGCACGCCGCCGCCCAGCCCGAGCAGCAGGGGCCGCACGCCGCCGCCCAGCCCGAGCAGCAGGGGCCGCACGCCGCACGCCCCGCCGCCAGGGGGCGTCCGCCACGCCAAGCCGCCAGGGGGCGTCCGCCTCGCCACGCCGCACGCCCCGCCGCCAGGGGCCGCCCACCTCGCCACGCCGCCAGGGGGCGTCCGCCTCGCCACGCCGCCAGGGGGCGTCCGCCTCGCCACGCCGCCAGGGGGCGTCCGCCTCGCCACGCCGCCAGAGGGCGTCCTCCGGACCACGCCGCCCGTGGGCGTCCACCTGACCCTGCAGCAAGAGGGCGTGGCCCAGTCCTGATCCGCCACGGGCGGCCACCTGACCTCGCAGCCGGAGGCCGTCCGCAGCTCCGCGTCCGTGGAAGGCGTCTTCCACACCGCGCCCGCAGAGGGCGTCCACCCCGACACAGGACCCAGGGACGTGTCACACGCCTCCCCCGCAGAGGGCGTCCACCGGAGGGCGCCTATCGAGCCCGACTTAGGAGGGGCGGACGACCCCTCCCACCCCCCCAGGACTGTTTTTTTGGGGTGTCTTGGTCGCGTCCCCGCGTTACGCGACCGTAAGGGCGGGGGTAGTGTAACGGGTGCCTAGGGCACCCGTTCCTCGACCGTTGTGTGTGGGTGTTTTTGGTTCTGTGTGTATGTTCCTGTGTTGTTAATTAGCTGTCTCGTGTTTGTATTTTGAGTTAATTAGCGTCGCGGGTTCATTGGTTGGTTGGGTTCACGTGGTGTCTTAGGTTAGGGTATTTAGTTCCGGGGTTTTAGGTATTTTGTGCGCGTCTTTGTGTGTTTGTCACCGTGTCCTTTATGTGCCTGTTTGTTTGGTGTTTTACACCTTGATTAAAAGACTCCTGTTTATTGTTCTACCTGCGTGCCTGGCTCCCTTCTGCGCGTTAGAGCGCCGCGGCTCTGCGCTAGATTTGCGCAGCCGCATCGAGATCACAGGTGGGCATCGTGACACACTTGCTTGCTGCAGATCCTTAGTCTCACCTCTTTTGGTGCTCCCTTTTTTGGCTACTGCCTTCAGGCAATGGTGAGGACTGAGGACCTGGTTGCATACCAATTCAAGACTGTCTCATGTAGCTCATTTTTCATGCTGTTTGTTTATAATTGAAAGTGTAGCAGTAGTTGCACTGCCATCTTGGATCATGTAACGTTCTTTTCATTTTCACAAACAGTAATGAAATGGAATGTTATGGAACAATCATACAGTTAGTGTTACTGATTTGCACAACAAGAATGCTATGATGATAAGTAAGACCAAGACCAGTCCAACAGGAGATAGTAGTCCTCATTAAATGGAATTGTAAGGTGATGTGTGGTCTTCTGCTGGATGGTAACAGATTTGACTGCATCTTACAAAAATTAATACATTTATTTATTAAAATCTTTTTAGTCAAAAGATGATCAAGTAAGTTCTTATATCATCATATTTTTTTACTGTTTTTTTGTTTCCATGATGTCCAGTACAAAAAAATCGTGTTAACAATTTAACATTTTTGGTGGTATCTTTCATGAAATGAAAATGTCCAGGTGTTTTTTCAATATTTTTTTTTATAACTGTGATGTTTTAAAGTAAAAAGACTAATTGGGGTTGCACGGTGGCTTAGTGGTTAGCACATTTGCTTCTCAGCGCTGGATATCCAGGTTCGAATACAAATTTGGGTAGAATTTATATGTTCTCCCCGTGTCTGGACTGTGGGAGGAAACCAGAGAACCCAGAGAAACCCCATGCAAATACATGGATTTAATGATTTTAAATCTGAATAGCTGTGAAGTCACTGTGCAAAAATATAAAATGTACATTTCCTATAGGTTATTATTTACTGGTAGCTATAAAAATAAAAGGGACTTTTATACAGTAGGTTGTGTTTAAAGTGTGTTAACTGTTGTTGCTGATTGGGGGTCTGGTTGTGCTGGGGGGGTGTCTGGATGTGCTGGTTTTGATGGCCCTATATCTTCTACCAAAAGGAAGTGGCTGGAAGATGTGATGTCCAGGATGAGAGAGATCAGCAGTTATTTTTTATTCTTGTTTTTTCACCCTGCTGTGTTAAATGTCCTGAATTGGCAGCCCACAACCAATGATCTACTCTGCTATCCTGATTATGCTTCTGGTTACTATTTGTAATTCTAATGCACTATCAATCTTTGATATTGGGTTAAAATAACTGATTTACTTCTGCATTTAATTGGTTTAATCAAATTATCAATTAAACTTAACCAATAAAAAAACATTAATTAGTTTGTGGTCCGGGATCAAGTAGTAATATTATTCCTATGCTTTTCTGATTTGTTTTCTTTTGAACACACCCTCAGATTTAATGATATAACCTGGATTTGGACACCTGATTATTTCACAAACTGTACATCAGTGTTGGACACTATTAATGTTACCTGGCTGCTCAAGGAAGGAAGGGACCAAAATGCAATAAAATGTAGTACTGACATTGTACATATTGGGTTTGGAATAATTGGAATTCAAATCCGACATGTTCTATTGCTCCTTGGGACGAACATGATGATCCATATTCTTTAAACTGGAATATGTTACCATAAGTGTTATTGTTGTTTTACTTTTATTCTGTCTTTTACTTTAGGACGAGATGAGGCTGAGTCCAGTTCAAATAAAATTGGAAAGAACATGGATTTTTTATTGAAGCATGAAGAAGCACTTGCTGAAAAAACAAGCTTCCATGGATCATATTTGGATAGTGACAAAGAGGATTTTGGAGGAAAAGATCAAGAACAAGCCATTTCTGTGGCTAATCTTCGTGCAGCACTACTGAGCAAGAACAGCTTGCTTTCTCTGGGGACGGAGATACTCAATGATGAAACCCCAATGCTGTTTGATTACTTGCCCAAAGGAAGACATTCACTTTCCTGTGAGTAATATTAATGTTTTTTTAATCTACAAGAGGTCTAAAAAGCTATGTTTACTATGTTTAGAGAATATATGACTCCAGCCTCCATTCCAGATTCCAGTAGTGACTCTAGGCATTATTTATGCTCATCTGTGTCTGGTCTGTGCATTATTATCATTTACAGATCAGCATTAATGGAGTCACTTATAAAGTTAATATAATAGTTAAATTCACTTCAGATTGTCCAGTAACTTTTTTCCATAATGCCAACTAAGGCACACCTTTGAAGTGTTTAGCACCTTTTGTTTTTTTAACAGTTACCAACTTTGTTGCTATATTTAGCTACTTTTAATACCCCTCTAACATTAAAAAATGACTAGTGACAAATCTAGCAACTTCTACTGGTGTTATTGGAGTCTTTTTGAGACTCTGAGGTGAACACACATGTTCTTCAGTTACTGTCCTCAGCGAGTAGTGGGTGCTGCTATGAGTCCCACAACACTTAGCCTCAGCCTCACAGTCAGCGCAGACCCACACAGCTCCACGTCTACACTGCAAATGAACAGGCATGCGCAAAGCTGCCACTGACCCACCCCTATTTACAGAGTAAATATGAATGTCTTTAGTGTGACAAATGAATATAAATGACTGCATTAAACTTATACAGTCTTTGTCAATCCAGCATTTCTCAACTGGTGGCTCGGAACTCAAAAGTGGGTCGTGGACAAGTTCTGGGTGGGTCGCAGACAGCTCGCAAAAATAAAGTAGAATCTCTGTTTTCATTGACTTTGGATATATTCGGTGTTTCATCACAAAAATTCTGTTTTTGCAGGTTGGTTTGGATTTAATTGGCATGCTTACGTGACTTAGACAAATATCATTGACCCCATTAAGTTTTCCCTTGTGAAGTAAAAGTGAAGTTCATCATGAAGCCAAAAAAATGTCTAGGTCCAGCAGCCCATGATCAGGTTAAAAAAGGAAATCATAAGATAATAAGAGTGCTAAAATCGGCCGCATGTACGGAGAGTTGCCATCCAAGATAAGTTCCATTGTGGTGAAAAAGATAGCAATAAAGAAGACAAAAGTAGCAAAAGGTATTATTAACAAAATTAACAAAACAAAGATTAAAGAAGTCAAAATTATTATTAATTTGAAAATATTGCTAATAAAACAAGAGACAGAGAGAAGCACTAGTCAGATGCCTACAGCAATCTCGTTGCCATAGTAACCACCATTTGTTTACTGTTTGCCCTCCTCTTTAAATTTATGACATTCGGAGGCAAAATGGCGAAGGGGAAATATAACCCTGATTATTTAAAATGTGGATTTTCATTTATTGAAGACAGGTTTCTCTTTGTTTTTCAAAAATAAAATGTATTTGGTTTGTATGCTACAAAACTGGGTCGCGACTTAATGATAACGAGAAAATGTAGGTCTGTGTAACTGTTTGGAAAGTTAGAATATTCTTATGTGGATTTTAAAAACATTTATCATTATGCTGGCAATTTAATGTTTTTAATCATACCTAGCAAATTTAATTCAAGTGTGCAATATACAACTGTTTTAACATTTGTGGTGTTACATTGTCAAACACTGTGATATGGTTTCTCTTGCAGTGTGTCTGCATGACATCATTTCTCACTGTTGTAAATATGCTGTCTGTCACAGGCATGAGATATACATGTGCAATACTTTTTTTTTACAGGTATAAACCTGTGGCACATCTCTATGTGAAGCATGCATGAGTAATGCTGTAGGCAATTTTATGAAATGAACAAAGTAAAATTGAATTCATCTATTATTCTACTGATATTTTTGTGTTTTAATACCACTCCCCCAACACACACTTATGTACGTATATATATACTGTTATATATCATACATGTATGCGTTAAAGAGCAAGAGGGAGAGATATGTACTCATATATGTATGTGTATACAGATACATTTTGCTAGTAATGATAACAAGTTTGGTGTATGTGTATCACTCTAAAATACTGTGAGGAGAGCATCCTACCCATTTCAATTTCTTTGTCTTTCATCAGGGCGGCACAGTGGCTTAGTGGTTAGCACGTACACCTCTCAGCGATAGGGATTCCCGGTTCGAATCCCCATCTGGGTGGAGTTTCCATGTTCTTCCCGTGTCCGCGTGGGTTTCCTCTGGGTTCTCCGGTTTCCTCCCACAGTCCAAAAACATGGATCAAGTCCATTGAGTTCTCCAAATTCCCCCATATAGAGTGTGCACAGTACAGTACATGTACAGTACAGTATGTGTGTGTGTCTGTGTGAGTGAGTGTGTGCCCAGCGATAGATTGGCACCCTGTCCTGGGTGTATCTGCACGGCGCCCGAAACGTTCTCCCCCCCGACCCTAATATAGGATAAAGCGGAAGATAATGGATGGATGTCTTTCATCATATAAATTCATCACAAAGCATCTTTACAGTATGTCATCAACCTGTAGCTGTCAAGTAATAAAAGTAGACACGATTTTAATAGAAAGCAGTAAGCGATACTGAATATTATAATCACACCTTGGATTGCCATGCAGACAAAATCATACACATGAAACAAAAATCTGATTATCCCCACTGCAAACAGAGCAAAGGCACATACCAACCAGTCAGTATTTGGTGTGACTGGTGCAAAATATCCCTCTAAAATGCCTTATCGAACATGCATTATCGAATGTGAGAATTTGTCCAGTCATTTACGAAGGTGAACTGCAGTCAGGTGGAGACCCCTGAGATGGTTTCTGACATTTTTTAAGCTATGAAATCCAAATGTTCATACAGCAGTTGTGCTGGTTGTTGGTCTCAGAAGGTCTTGGTGGTGAAGGTGCTAGATGTGGAGGTCCTGGTCTGGTGTAGTTACATTGTGGGCTGCGGTTGTGAGGCTGGTTGAATGTACTTGCACAGTTAGTTCCCTGTCTCTTCATACATAAATCCTTGTTGGCTTTCTCTCGCTTGCTCATTCATTTGTTTGTGGTTTTTATCGATCTTATTAAATATAAGAGTTACATATATAAACCGTTCTCATCCTTATGAATGACAAACATTTCTGCCAATTTCCTTCTTTTTCTCTCTGTCCAAGATGCAGCTATAAATCGAACCACACTTTGCTGATGAGTTCCACAGATGTGTCTGGGCAGAAATCTTTGGAGCATTTGTAGTGTGTCGCTTGGTCTTGACCCTAGTCAAAGTTTGTTTTAGTAATCTGAGGAAAATGTTATTGCTTGTAGTAAAGTCTGGATCTTGTAAGATACACCAAGAGCAGTGGGTTGTTATAAATAAAATATTTAAATATATGTTCAGTCCCGGCGGCACGGTGGCTTAGTGGTTAGCATGTTAGCATTGAGTTCTCCAAATTGCCCCATATAGAGTGTGTCTGTGTGAGTGAGTGTGTGCCCAGTGATGGATTGGCGCACTGTCCTGGGTGTATCTGCCCAGCGCCCAAAATGTTCTCCCCTGGATGGGCATGGCGACCCTAATAGAGGATAAAGCGGGAGATAATGAATGAATGAATGTTCAGTCCCGTACGAAAGTAAACATAGCTGCTCAAACTATATGATTTAGCTCGTCTCATTCAGTCTTCACTGTGGCATAAAAATGACGAGGAATTTGGTTCTCTTCTGTCTTGGTTACCTTTTTAATAGAAAATAGTCAAACCACATAATAAATCAAATTGACTAAAAATCTTCCATTTCAAATGTACTATGTCCTCACAGAAATTTTGCTTGCTTCCAATTTTTTTAAAAAGAATGTTTCACATTAATATGAATGTGAAGCAGTCAGAGGTGTGCATCATTGTCAATAATGTCACAGCTGGAATACGGCTATACAACTGCATAATTTAGAGTGGTCTATATCTTGGCAAAAGAGAAGTGCTCACTAAAACAGATGTAGACAAATTTGTGAACAATATAAAAAAGGTTTAGGTCTTTAAGTTTGGCTAATAAAAAATGGGAGCAAAAACAAAAGTGTTGATAGTTCTACATCCTTATCGCACACTATTGTATTATTCTTTTCATTCCCCTATTCTATATTTCTATATGTCTTTGCTTATTTTATCCCTTGCTTATTATGTAAATAGGTATCACCATTGTGTAATGTAGAGGAGTTCTGACAAATATACTTTATTGAGGTTGATTTGAACCCTTTAGTTGTTACAAAAAACAGCAACAAGCATTTAAAGAGACAGGATTACAAAGCAGTGCTATAAGATTTAGCAATGAGCAGCATCATGTCATATCTTTAGCAAACTGGCTTAAATATTAAGTGCCAGACACTTAATGAGGAAATGCTTAAATAGCATTTCCAGCACCTGACACCACTTGTTTCCTAGCAACGCCAATTATGTTCCTTTTCTTTCTTAGTCTGCAAGTTCGATTATTTGTTATTTGCAATTTGTTTTTTGTTATTTGGCTCAATTTTCAGTTCATACTCTTTCTCTGCCTCTCTGTGAATTCCTGGCTTTTTCCATTTTGTTATCACTTGGTAACATTTGCTAATGATTTAACACCACGCTGCAAAGTCTGAAGCATGGACTCAAGACCCTCAAACTGTCCTAGGGCCCTTATCAATAAGCTGTTAAAATGCCTCTGTCTGCCCATTTTTCCACCCTTTTGGATATTTCTCCCTCACTCTTGTGTGTGCGCATTATGAAGTGTATGTACTACTTAGAGCCATATGCAAAAGTTAAGGCACCCCTATTAATCTTAATCATTTTTAGTTCTAAATATTTGGGTGCAACAGCCATTTCAGTTTGATATATCTAATAACTGATGGACACAGTAAAATTTCAGGATTGAAATGAGGTTTATTGTACTAACAGAAAATGTGCAATATGCATTAAACCAAAATTTGACAGGTGCAAAAGTATGGGCACCTCAACAGACATTAATATTTAGTTGATTAATATTAATCAGTTTCTGGATCCTGGATGAAGGTATTTTTACACCATTCCTCTTTACAAAACAATTCCAGTTCAGTTAAGTTTGATGGTTTCCGAGCATGGACAGCCCGCTTCAAATCATCCCACAGATGTTCAATGATAACAGATGATAACTGTTGAAATGATAACAAATGTGCAATATGCATTAAACTAACAGAAAATGTGCAATATGCATTAAACCAAAATTTGACAGGTGCAAAAGTATGGGTACTCTTATCATTTTATTGATTTGAATACTCCTAACTACTTTTTACTGACTTACTGAAGCACAAAATTGGTTTGGTAACCTCATTGAGCTTTGAACTCCATAGCCAGGTGTATCCAATCATGAGTAAAGGTATTTAAGGTGGCTAATTGCAAGTTGTTCTGCTATTTGAATCTCTTCTGAAGAGTGGCATCATGGGCTCCTCAAAACAACTCTCAAATGATTTGAAAAAAAAGATTGTTCAACATAGTTGTTCAGGGGAAGGATAAAAAAAGTTGTCTCAGAGATTTAACCTGTCAGTTTCCACTGTGAGGAAGAAAGTAAGGGAATGGAAGACCACAGGTACTGTTCTTGTTAAGCCCAGAAGAGGTAGGCCAAGAAAAAAATCAGAAAGGCAGAGGAGAAGAATGGTGAGAAGAGTCAAGGACAATCCACAGACCACCTCCAAAGAGCTGCAGCAACATCTTGCTGTAGATGGTGTCACTGTGCATCGGTCAACAATACAGCGCGCTTTGCACAAGGAGAAGCTGTATGGGAGAGTGATGCAAAAAAAGCCGTTTCTACAAGCATGCCACAAACAGAGTCGCCTGAGGTATGCAAAAGCACATTTGGACAAGCCAGCTTCATTTTGGAAAAAGGTCCTATGGACTGATGAAACAAAGATTGAGTTGTTTGGTCATACAAAAAAAAACTTTATGCATGGCGTCAAAAAAACACAGCATTCCAAGAAAACACTTGCTACCCACTGTAAAATTTGGTGGAGGTTCCATCATGCTTCGGGGCTGTGTGGCCAATGCCGGCACCGGGAATCTTGTTAAAGTTGAGAGTCGCATGGATTCCACTCAGTATCAGCAGATTCTTGAGAATAATGTTCAAGAATCAGTGACGAAGTTGAAGTTGACGCCGGGGATGGATATTTCAGCAAGACAATGATCCCAAACACCGCTCCAAATCTACTCAGGCATTCATGCAGAGGAACAATTACAATGTTCTGGAATGGCCATCCCAGTCCCCAGACCTGAATATCATTGAACATCTGTGGGATGATTTGAAAGCTGTCCATGCTCGGCAACCATCAAACTTAACTGAACTGGAATTGTTTTGTAAAGAGGAATGGTCAAAAATACCTTCATCCAGGATCCAGGAACTGATTAAAAGCTACAGGAAGCGTAGCTGTTAAGCAGGTCTTTATGTATGACCCCAATAATTTCCTAAGGTAAGGTATTATTTTATATCTTTCTTGTTCCGACTATTAACGCATATGAAAATGAACAATTCAAGAAATATTTGGAAGGATAGAATTTAACATGTTGCGGCACGAATTTCCACTGACAAGAGATGCATAACTAAAGGAGCAGAGACTGCAGGTTTATCAGGTCAAAAAAGCACCAAACTGCTGAGATCACACACCCAACAAAGTTTAACCTGGTATTTGCACCCTAACAGGATTAACAGCCTTCTTGTTTTTATTAATAATATTTTTTTAACTCTGGGTTGAATCTGGGTTAGTCAGCATGGAAAGCGTTACTAATTCTGTTGATTTTATAATTTCTGTATCTAAATCTTATTCAGAGTCTGGAGAGAACTTTTAATTCTGTCAACTTATGAATCTGTCAGTTTGGACAGCATTGTTACTTACTCATCAGGGGAATCTAAATCATTTAACATTCTCTATTCATATTAATACTGTGAATCAGTTTACTCCATGATTATGCCTGAATCCATCAGGTTGGAAAACATTCTTAATTCCATCAACAATGTGTGAGACTGCATTGATTATCTTAGAAATATTTTAATATTCATGTAAAAATCTTTCAGCTGAAATTGCATTCATTGACCTGTTAACTAATGTGTCATTTGGTGCTAGGAACCATTTTTCCTAACTATCTTGCAATGTGTGAACCTCTAAATTTCTGCTTTCTACTAGCATCCACAAACCTATTGTCAATCCTGTTTGTGAGCCTGTCTGGTCCCTTGGTGTGTTGAAATCTGTGTTCTGAGCTTGTCATTTTTCCCCCTTAGTGCTTAAAAATGTCTCTAATGTAAATGATTTTTACATTATTTGCAGTAATGTGTCGGAACACTGTTACTGAGTATTTGTTAGAACTTTAAGCAAGACGATCTTGTGAACCTGTATGTACAAACAAGGCCCTGGTTGAACCTGTTTGTAGTCAAAGAACCTGTCTCTATCAATGACCACGAGCTCCTTTTGTTTGTGCCTTATTTCACATTGTATGTAACAGATTTTGACCTCAATTGCAAATGCTCTTTGGCTTTCAGTTAGTTTTATTCTTTTTTTTTTTTGTTTATAAGATATCTCCTATGTGTTGCATTTATATGTATATATTTTTAGACTGGACATCTCTTGTCTCATTCTCATTTGTCCTCAAGCTCTTACTAGTCTGTAGATTAAGTCCTGGTAAGTGTTTTTTATGGACTTTCTATGCGTGATGTGACAAGTAATAGATTAAACATTTAAACATTAAACATAGATTAAGCATTTATTTCTTAAGAAACAAAGAAACACTCAAATGTTATGAGATGTAAATCAAGATGCTTTCTGCTGGTTCAGTGAATTCCTCATGTATTAGTTGATATTTCTTGTGCATGATGTGCATTGGATCATGGATCATGATGCACTACCATGTACCACTACCATGTATCCATGTATGTTGCATTGAGGTTTTTGTATGCACCGCATGTTCGATCAGTTTGGATCAGCTTTTCAGGTATTCCCATAGTTTGTGAATAAGTACAACTACGTGTACGTGTATGTGAAAAGGTATGGAATTTTTTTTTTTTTGGCTGGTGTCGTCTCTTAAGGAGACTTTTAATGATTCCAACTGACATTTTTGTATCTACAACACTGTAAATTAAGTTCAGCCAAGTTTAGATTTGTCTTCTGTTTTTTCTTGCTTGCCTCCCAGCTAGATGCTTACATTTTCAGTGTTTCAGCCGAGATTTCAGTGGTTTTTGGATTTCAGGCTGCCCAGAGCAGGTCAGAATGGGTCAACAAAATCTTTATCGAGTGTCCATAGTTACCATACACTACTACCATACTACCATACACTTGTATAAAGATTGATGTATTGTGTACCTAAGAATGCAAAAAAATAGAAACAACTCAGTAATATTCTTAAACATTAAACTTTACTCAGCCAACACCCACTACTCTCTTCTTTTCTTCTTGTACATACTTGCTACACAGTGACAGGCGGGAGAGAACATAACAATTTTATCAAGATATGTGCTTTCAATAATAAGAGTTACGAAACAGGCATGCTGATTAATCCAGAGTGTACAATAGCTATTACTATGAGAAATGATGATAAATGTTTATTCAGCCAGTTTTGCTTCTTTCCATTCTTTTTAGAATGGGTCCTTTTTCTCCTGATATATTTTACAGTTTAATCAGAATATTTAAGAAATTTTCATTTTCAATGCTTTTAAATATTGCATATAAAAGTGGCACTAAAGTTAGATATACTTACTCTACTGTAATAGCTAAAATGGTATTAGCATTTGGCTAAGAATAAGCAAATAAGTGACTAAAGTTTAGAGTTCGAGATGTGTGTATCTTGTTTTTAACTGGTATTGTTGCTTTGGTCAGTGGTTTGGATCAGATATTTAAATTTTAGGTCTTAATTAAGGCCTAATACAGATTTGCATTACCTTCATTGTAAATCATCGTATCAAGGGCACTCTGGCACCTAAAGTGATGTGGCCTGAAACCATGCATCTCTCAGACACTGGAATAGAATGAGGACCAGAGACAGAATATAAACACAAACTGTCTGCAAATACGCATATACTAAATACACATATACTAAGCAATATACTAAACAACAATTTGAAAACCTTGGTTTTTGCTCCTATTTTTAGACTTAATTAAAATAGTCCTTATCTCCTTAATATTATTTACAAAATACTAAATCTGTGTTAGTGAGCACTTCCCCTTTGCCGAGATAATCCATCCACCTCACAGGAGTAGCATATAAAAATGCTGATCAGACAGCATGATTATTGCCCAGATGTACTTTAGGCTGGCCACATGATGTTGCAAGTTTAAGTGAGAGTGCATTTGATAAGCTGATTGCAGGAATATCAACCAGAGCTGTTGCCCATGAATTGAATGTTCATTTCTCTACCATAAGCTATTTTAGAAAATTTGGTGCCAAATTTTTTGGTGCCAGCTTTACAACCGCTGACCAAGTGTAACCACAGCAGCCCCGGAGCTCCACATCCATCATGTTTACCTCCAAGATCATCTGAGATCTTGCTACTCAGAACAGCTTCTGCAACAATTGTTTTGCATAACCAAAGAATGGGAAATAAAAATGTAAGCAATATAATGTAAGTCTCAATAGACAATCCAGCCATTGTAAGAATCCCTCACACTTCTCTTGCTGACTTTAGTTCAAATGTTCAAAGCATACTGTACAAAAATATAAAGCCAAATTTCCAAAGACTTTTTGATTGCAGTATGCTTTGTGATAATTTTCTTTTTTTTCTCAAATGTTTTCTGCTTTTAGAAGAACGTGGTTGTCTATTGTAAGACTGGTTAAAGGAACTATAGGCCAGAAGGCTATGAGGGCATTAGTGACTTTTGAAGAATGTGGCTGTTGCTTTGTTTTAAATATTACTTTCTAGTCACTCACATTTTGGTTTGGTTTACCAATGGCAATTTGACAGAGATATGAATCATAGACTTTGCATATCATAAGCCGAACTCTTTTAACTAGAAATCTAATGTGGGACTGTGGCACTAAGATGTTGTCTACATAGGAGGGAGAGCACCTCAGTCACGTGCAACAGGTCTTAGTCCTTAGTCCTAGGTCCTAGTTTAATAAATGTAAATTGGAGTAACCAAACAGGCAGTGGGTTTGAATGTATTGACATTCTGCAAAAATGAATTCCTGTATATGTTGGTCTGTAACAAGGATGCGACAATGATTTTTAGTCTCAGCAAAATGACCTGGTGTGTACAGGACGTCTTGTGCTACATTAAGACTTCATTTGATGGCCACACACTGAGGGTGGCATTTTTAATTCTGCATCAGTTGTGACTGTTTTCTACACGAGACGATGTAAATTTTCAAGTTTACAAAAATCTTTTGGGATAGGTGATGGACAAATACTGTTTTGTAAAGCTTAAAAACATTAATTAGGTGTGAACTATCACTTTCTAGTTACGTACATTTTGGTTTGGTTTACCAATGGCAATTTGACTGAGTTATGAATCATAGACTTTGCAAATCATAAACTGATCTCTTTTAACTAGAAGTCTAGTGTGGGACTGTGTACTAAGATGTTTTCTACATAGGAGAGAGCACTTTAATCATGTGCATCAGGTGTTGCCTAGTTTAATAAAAGTGAATTGGAATAACCAAACAGGCACTGGGTTTAAGTGTAATGTCATTCCGCAAAAGTGAATTCCTGTATATGTTGGTCTGCAACAAGGATGATACAGTCTAGAATCCTGGTGCAATGTGAATTTTTGAGAATTATTTACATTTCTTATTTTAATGTGCTTTTGTTTAATTTGGAATATGGGCTACCTCAACAGTGGTATTTTTAAAGTGAGTTTGCAGTAAACAGTTGTCAGTTATTATTTGATTGGCCTCAACAATGCTAAAGTAGTTCTAAATAGGAACTGTTACAGGGTTAGAGATTGCCTTTCATCAGGTTGATATTTAAAATTTGATATTTTACAATTCAGATTGCAGAGTTTTTGTCGCGATTTTGTCATGATTGTTTTTATTATCTGACGGGTTAAATCTCAGTCAGTCAACCCCCTTATTTGTGTCTAATGTGATTAAGTCTGCTGAGCAAGAGACAAAACTGTGATTTCGAAAATCATTTGTTTCAATTCAGGTAAATCAGTTGGCAAGATGACCATATTAATTTTATAGGGACTTTTAACTTGAAAATTATAGAGCCAGCACAAATTAGTGGATTTCAAAATCATAAACTATTGGTGGTGCTTAGGTAGTTTTGAATGGTCTTTCTCTAGATGTGTGGCCTCTAAGAAAAGTTAGAGAAACTGAGAAGATGGCTGAGCAGAGCTTTTAAATAAGTTAGTTTCTTAATTGATTTCAAGTGTACAGAAACATTTAAAATATTAGCAGGCATCACAACCTGGTGTTTGTTAATAATTTGGCAAGCTTCTGGAATGAATTGACCTAATCTCAAATTTTCAGGGTCAGAGCACTCAGAGTCTTCTGTCAAGAACCAGAGGACATTATTAATCGTGTCTACATGGACATCAAGTCTTACAAGGATGTCACTACTGACATGCATCATGAGGTAAGTTCAAGACTACCAAAAGGAAAGTTGTGAAGACATTTACATGAATACCATAGACATTGTCTTTTGAGGTAATAGATGAAGAGGAAGCCAGTTTGGCCAATTCACCAATTGAGGTTAGAATTATTTTGTGAAAACATATTGAAAAGCTCTGTGCTGATGGCTAATTTATCAATGTAAAGAGAAAAAAATGCATTGTCAGCTTTGATTTCTTCAAGTTTCCTAATTCTAGCAATTTAGGAGCAGTATTCCTAAGGCTCAGCAAAATGATCTGGTGTGTATTGGACATCTTGCGCTGCATTAAGATTTTAATTTGTTGGCCACAACACTGAGGGGGCATTTTTAATTTTGCCTCATTGGTGACCGTTTTCTGCAATTCCATGTGAGATGAGGTAAACTTTCAACTTTAACAATTTATTAAAATCTTTTGGGTATTGTACTGTTTTTTAAAGCTTAAAAACAGTAGGGGGTTTGAAGTCGGGTGGCACAGTGCATTGGTGCCCTGCCCTGGGGCCCAGAACATTCTCCTCTCGATGAACATGAGGTAAACCCCATCACGCTTTATAGGATTAATCAGAAGATAATAGATGGTTGGGTTTGAAGTTGTGAAGTAATTCTTAGTTAGTTAGTTAGTTAGTTAGTTAGTTAAGTGGCGTCATGATGTATAACATATGGATCTAACATGTCCAGACACACTATGTGTCACAATGTGTCACACAATACGTGTCACAATGTGTATATATATATATATACTATGACTCGATAACAAAAAAAGCATGGTTGTAATGACACTTTCCGATTTTTTTTTCCGATGATTGCGGCAGGCACTGGCATAAACCTGGTTCAAGAATGTTTGACATTATATTGATGTCAACAGCTTAGTCTAAAAATGCCGCATTTATGAGTTCACCCTCCAGAGTGTTTAACATTACCCTACATTTTGTGTCCGCGTGACCTTGGAACTGTGAAAAGGATGGTTCTTGTTGGATGATAGACAGATCTGCATTAACTGGTCCTTCCTTAGGGTTGGAATTAGGGTTGCTTCTTGTCATAGCAAATTACCTTAACAAGTCACCTATTTATCCACCTGTAGTATGGTTGGGTTTAGTGAAAACAGGAGGGAAAGGACTTTAATTAGCCACAAATACCAATAGTAATCACATTACTTCAAACTACTCCTCTTTTAAATTTAACACACAAGTATACAGGGTAGAGTAGGTTTGCCTCTCTCTCTCTCTCTCTCTCTGTCTCCTGTCTGCTTCCAGCCACTTTTTACTGGCTCAGTGGTTAGGGTATTACGCTCTCAATCTGAAGGTTTTGGGTTCAAATCTAATCTAGGTCTAATGAAGTTACCAATGTGGGTCCTTGAGCAAGGGCCTTAACCATTGTATCTAACCCAAAACAAGTTGGATTGCATGTAAGTTGCTTTGGATAAGCATCTAAAAATGACCAAATGTAAATCATGTGTTAGTATCCACCGACTCCCACCTCATCATCCCTTGTACTACATTGTCCCGTCGGGAAAAGTGTTTCTTCCCAGATCGGGCCATGTCTGGCCTTGATGGTGCTGACATTTGCTCTCTTTTTGAGAGCATATGGTTAATTTGTAGCACCAGGTGTTTCTCTCCCTTTTTCATTAATGATAAAACTGCCCAACTATCTCCCAGATTTGTGTAAATAAAGCAGAGATCAAAGTCAGGAAATTGCAGAAACGGATCCCTACATAGTACAAAATACAAAGAAGCTTTTTGGTACTGCTTCATGTACTGGATTGGATGTGGCATTGACTTTTTTATAAAGTCAGGTAAAATGCTGGTGACATCCAAATCGTTTAGAACAAATCTTTAATAATAGTCAGCCAGACCCAAAAAATGGTCACAAATGCCATTGTCATATAAATTTTCTGCCTGTGCCCTGGATGAAACCACAGATACCAAACTTCCTATAGTAAACTTCTTGAGGTCTGTGGTGAGTCCATGTTGCAGCAATTTAGGACTACCCTCTAATGTTGCATTTGCCACTGCCAGTCATTGGTGCAAATGATAACATCATCTACATAGGCTGCAGGATATGCCATTTGTGAACGAAGGATTTTGACAATCAATAGCCGGTGCGTGGTGAGGTCACTAAACATGGAAAAACAACTCAAATGGAAATGTTGTTATATGATGGTGTTGTTTTTTTGGACATTGGTATTTGCCCACATCCTTTTGCCTAGTGTTCATCACTTGAGCTGTCCTTGGAAAGTATACTGAAGTTGTATCAGAAATGATACAAAGTTATATGCCCGTGCTGACCCTAATTTTCTCAAAGGGACCTCAAACAACAGAAGGGACAGCAATGGGGATTTTAGAATTGCTATCTGGCACCACCAACAAAAGTCCCTGTTAATGCCTCCATGTTAATAAATGACTGTTGTGAAGAATTTGCCTTCTGTTCCTGCCCTCCCTTTCACAGGCTTCAGCCCATCATGCCCTTGTGCCAGAACATCATGTTTTAGAAATGTCAACTGCTCTACTTAGTGTGCTTAACCTTCACCCTGATTGGCTGACTAAGGAAGAAAGGTTAGGGAACCTGACTGGCTGAAGAAGATGAAACACTATAGAAATACAATTGCAGTGTATGCAATTTGCATTTTCACAGTTTGAACAGTATATCTTAAATATATTGTCAGAAAGTGGAATTTCTTGTTAGGTGAATAATATTTTAATCTTTATTTTGACATAGTTATAGCATAATCATATAAAAAATGATAATTAAAAAAAATATATATTTCTGTCACAACCTTTGCTCCCCACTTCCATTCTCCCCACTTCCATTCATTACCCTGTGCAATCACGGCCTCTATATTCAGAGTTCTTGCACCTGCACGCTGTTTTCTCCAATTAGTTTATTAGTTAATCGACTTCTCAATTTTTAGACTTATGTGCAGTAGTTTCTTTGAGCTGAGTTATTGCCCAAGGTCTTCGGCAGTCATAGGCTTGTGGAGGCAGCTTGTGGTTAAGGAACCAGCCTTGTGACCTGAACGTCCCCGGTTTGATGTACTATGACTCCAGTGCCCTTACAAGGCACCTAACACAAGTTGCTCCCTGGGTATCGTATACAAAGTTGTTCACTGATCCGGATGTGTGTGCTAACTTCACTAGTGTGTGTATGTGTGTGTTTCACAGAATAGATCTGTTTGTAAGCACAGTAGGTAAAGTAGATCATTTAATCACTTCATTTTGTTATTACTTTAAATGGTTTGGTACTGGGTTCCTGTCTCTTTGTTTTGGTATTTTGCTGACTTTGCTTTGATTTATTTGTCCTTTATAAAATAAGCCTGGATAGAAGTAGCTTTGCTACCTTTCAAGGAATCATGTGTGTGTCTTTATCTACAAAGAAGCTGTTTGAATCTGATCTGTGCCACAGATCGTTCATATGCTCCAGCTATGTTTATACTGTGATGTTTTTATTTTCTTTCGTCACATCCCCTTTGGTGACACAGCGCTGATTTATATTGAAAGACTTATTATGCATATCTGCCTGTGACTCTTGCCAGCATCAGCATCAGTTACTCTTTTATATTTTTATTAGACATCTACTCAAATGTAAATTTTTTATTGTAATTTTAAGCCTAAGTTTTAAACTATGAGTTGAACATTTAAATGTGCAATGTTTTACTATGGTTGACCAAAAGGCAAAAAAGAGGGCAAAAAAGTTGCAGAAAAGAAAAAAACAAATAGATGATGTTGCAACTCACATGAAGTCACAAGGATAGACAAGATAAGGAATGAGTTTATTAGAGTGATGTCATAGGTATAACATTTTTGATACAAAGTTAAGAAGGCGAGATTAAGGTGGTCTGGGCATGTGCAGAAGATGGCTAAAATTTATATTGATTGATAGGTGCTTAGAATAGAACTGTTATACAGGTGGAGGAGCATAAGACCAAAAAGGAGATTTATGATTGTTGTGAGGGAGAGCAGTCATGAAGAGTGATCTGCAAAATATTGATTAAATTGGTAATCCCTAATGATAACAGCTAAAAGCAAAAGATTGGAGTATTTTGAATAGTGATATGCTTCCATAATACATCCAGGGTAAAGCTTCTTTGTCATAATCAGCAACCATAGAGGGATACTGACCACATTTTAATGTTTATGAAGTTTGCAATCAAACATGCAATTCATAAATGAGTAGTGTCTGATTAAACTACTAAATGACTAATTACATTTACATTTGGTCATTTAGCAGACGCTTTTATCCAAAGCGACTTACAAGGTGAGCACAGGGTTATTCACAACATCCCTAGAGCAATGAGGGTTAAGGGCCTTGCTCAAGGACCCACATTGGTAACTTCAGTGGACCTGGGATTTGAACCCCCAACCTTCAGATTGATAGCCCAATGCCCTAGCCCACCACTGAGCTACCACACCCTATTAACTGACAAATGAATATTAATTGGCACGGTTGCTTAGTGGTTAGCATGTTTGCCTCTCAACGCTGGGGATCCAGGGTCGAAACCCCATCTAGGTGGAGTTTCCATGTTTTCCAAGTTTCCTCTGGGTTTTTTGGTTACCTCCCACAGTTTAAAAACATGGATTCAAGATAATGCTCTAATTTTCTCAAATTAGCATGCTCTAATTTGCCCCATATAGACTGTTTGTGTGTGTATGCATGTGAGTAAGTATGCCCAGCGGCACCCTGTCCTAGGTGTATCTGCCCAGCACCCAAGACATTCTCCCCTGGATGGGCTTGGAGAACCCCCCCACTCCCACCCAGAATTAAGCAGAAGATACTGAATGAATGAATGAATGACTAAGGTACTACAGGTTCTACAAATTGTTAAATTTACAACAGGAGAATATATTAAAAATGGATTTAGTTAAATTGATTAATTAATTGTTTGATTAATTATTCACTTGTGATTTATAGTTTTAACCTACAGTAGAATGTCACCACACTTATTTTGGTTACAACATTTCTCAGCATTAAACAGCATCACAGTGTCCAGAATGGCTTCTCTTTTTATCCCACTTTCAAATGCTTTGTTTTTGACCAAACACGTGTCAAAAGACATACAGTATTATGTTTGTATGTTGAGGACAGTATACAGTTATGTGTGTGTACACTTAGATATATAGATACATGCTTGTATTTTTGTAATTTGAGACAGCAAGCGATCACTCTGTGTGTTGTGTTGAACTCTGCCTCAACTGTTTAGCTACTCTACTTTATTCATGTGCGTATGCTAAGCCATCAACTGTGCACCACATAGTATGAATAAGGTCGTATCAGTGTGTCTTTGCTATCGTAAGAACAGCAAAATTATGCCTTGCTTATTCTTCTAATTATTCATCAGTGTGTTTTGGTCTAAACGAGCAATAAACCAATAAGCGTGTCATATGCCAATCCTTTTACAGTTTTTCTCAGTCGATTTGGTTCATTTCTTACATCATGGTTTACATTGGCATCACAACAAATTCATTTCTCAAAATGAATACAAACAGCAAAACTCAATTAAAACCCTTCAAAAGTGTGTACCTTGTTCAGTATTATTTGTTTTTGCCTCAAAAGCAAATACTTGCCAGTGCCATCAGAATGTCAAGTTTGTGTTTCATTGCCCATGGACAAGGTAGTCAAGCTTTTGATTAAAGAACGCTGCCCATTCTGTGGAATATAAATTAAAATAGTACATGTTACACACAAAATACAAACTTACACCGAACACAAAGTTATACATGGCTGTATGTGGGAGACAGACGACCAAAAATTGGACTGGAATTTTGTTTGCACTGCAATTTATTGACAAAATGTCAGATAAAAATTATGGAAACAGTCAACTGTTTTATTGCACTCTATAACACAAAAAACAACAAAATTAGAAACTTGCTCTAAACATTCAAAACGACCTGAGAAAACAACTTAAGGAATTATAGTATTTCTGTTGGGCCACATGTTTACATCCACGTCATACTGAATATCTTTTCTTGCAATGCACCATGGAAAGAATCTCCTGGAGTGTCACTGCAAGTATCTGCTATGATATTCTTAAAAGTTTCATCCATGGCAGTTAGCAGGTTCATCTGGGTGATCATACATCGTACTCCAGGCTGAGAAGAACTCCTGCTATACCAGGAATAGGGTATAGGGTGGGAGGAATTTTGTGATGTTAGAAGGGGTAAGAACCACATTATCAGAAATTAACAAATATTTCAGCAAATCCTCTTTCATCACATCTCTCTCATGATCACGGGTGAGGTCCCTGTAGAGGGTCCAAGAATGTGATGAGATGCTGTGTGTCATAGCGCCCTATAATGGGAATATGTGTAAGCACGCCATTTTCTGGCATAGCAGAACACATTGTGATGTTTCCCCGCCTTGGTCTGGCACATCAATGGTAGCCCTTTGCTCAATGATGTTTCGACTACGTATTCTGCATTTTAAAAATGTTAGCCAGGTATATAAAAGTGTGCAGTGGTTCTCTTCATTCCAGATTCATGATTATGCTACAGCACAAAAGGAGTAATGAAGTACATATAATGTTTATTTTGGACAAGAAACTGTTATATACATTTCAGCCATAGTAAATACATCAGGGTTTTATCTGTACATACTGGTACCATAGCTCTTTCACCCTTTCACCATTTAGTTGAAATGGAACTTGGTACAGCTGTTTTTTCATCATCTGATGTCGTTTCAAAAAATGGTCAATGGTGGAGATGCTTACAGATTGTTTTTTTTTATTATTGTCCTGTATAACAGCTTGCAGTATCCCCCTCAGCCTTATGGCATTATTTGCTATGACCATAGCACATATAGCCTCCGCTTGTTAAGGTGTGAAAATGGGACCTCTGCCACCCCTGTGAGGTAGTCTTGCAGTCCTATATGGTAAAAGATTGCAGAAATGCAAAACATAGGATTGAATGAAATTGCAGAATTAATGTCAATGTGCAGCATTACAGCAGAGTGCACATTTATGAATTACGAACCTGTTCTCTCTACGAAACCTTTGAACAATTGAAAACAGTTGTTCTTCCAGCTACCAGCTTCAGCCATCGTGAGACCATGATTTAAAACGTGGTCCACAATTTTTGCCCTTATTCCTTCTCGGACAAACCTATGGGCATGGTCTCTCCTGCAACTTCCACCGTCATGTCCCCTCAGCCTTCTACCATGCAGACTTACCCCCTTCTCAACTGTTCACCCTGTTCTCTGACTTGTCTTTCGATTGCAGTACATACATTGCAGTGTTTGGTGTCTATATATGTTTGTCAATTGAAGGTTCATGAGATGCACCTCTGTAATATTGAAATCAATATACCTAGTCATGTTGTTAGTGCAAAAGTGTACACTGAGTATGTTCTAATGTAAATTAGCTAAGCTTTTGATTAAAGAATGCTGCCCATTCTGTGCCATATAAATTTAAATGCTACATCTTACACACAAAATACAAACTTACACAGTACACAAAGTTATACATGACTGTATGTGGGAGACAGACAACAAAAAAATTGGACTGGAATTTAATACAAAATATCAGATAGATATACATGTTTGTCAATTGAAGGTTCATGAGATGCACCTCTGGCCTATTGTTGAGAGTTGTTTAACCATTAGTTTATCTAAACCTTCTTAACTAAAAGCCAAGATCCACGTGAGCGTTGAAGTCCCCCAGTAGGACAACAGAGTCAATTTCCAGTACCCCCCCCCCCCTCCACAGACTTTATTAAGGCTGGGTACTCTGAACTGCCGTTCGGCGCATAAACATAGACAACAGTCAGAACCCGCTCCCCAACCCGAAGGCGTAGGAAAGCTACCCTCTCGTCCACCGGAGAAAACTCCAACATACATGCGTCAGGCTGGGGGGGCCACGAAAAAACACGTACCTGCCCGACGCCTCTCACCACTGGGAAACTCCACTAAAGGAAAAGTCAATATTTCTTAACTCCTTCCCGCCAGTGAAGAAACGTTCCAAGTTCCTAAAGCCAATTTCAGCCGAGGACACCCAAGCCCCCCCACTGCCCTATCAACAATGCACCAAACCCCTATTACTGCCCCTCCCACAGGTGGTGAGCCCACGTAACTCCTTTGGGCTGGGCCCAGTCGGGCACCATGGGAAAGTTCCCGACTACGAGATGCTCACTGATGCACCCCATCCCCGGGCCTGGATAATGAGTGAGGCCCCGATAACCCTAAATCGGGCAGGGTACACATGCTCCTAGATTTTTTAATTCATAAGGGTTCATTTGGACCACTCTTTGTCTGACCCATCACCCAGGACCAATTTGCCTTTGGATACCCTATCGGGGGCTTTTGCCCCAGACAACATAGCTCCTAGGATCATTCAAGCACGTAATCCCCTCAAAACTGACAAGGAGATGTTAAAATTGAATGAACAGTTTTGAGAATTTATAATACAGTGTGTAAATATATATATATATATATATATATATATATATATATATATATATATATATATATATATATATATATATATATATATATGTTGTTGATTTTTTTTTTCTTCTTTCTGGAGCCATTAACAGATTAGCAAAGCCTAAGCCAGTTACATTAAACTGTGAGTAAATGGCTAGATCTTCAGTTACAAGGATTAATGTCCCCAGAGCTTTAACTACATTACTTCAATCAATCTGCCAGCTGCTAACACACTGAACCAATTTTAAAATAGGATATCTTCTCAAAGTCTAAATGGAATAAATAACTGGCTTCACTATACACTTATTATGGATGGTAAATTAGAAAGACAAACATGAATAGCAAAGACAAAACAAAAATTATTAACAAAAGTAAACTTCTCTTATCCTGTTTTTTCCAGCACATTTGAAAATGACTTTTTTCTAACTGTAACAGGTGCCTAGGGCACCTGTCACCTGTTCTGTGTTTCTTTTGTTGTTTTCAGTTAATTAACGTACGTGGGTCATTAGTTGTCTTTCCAGGTTGTTTGTGTTAATGAGTTCCTCGGTCTTATTGGTTTGTTGGTGCACGTGATGGGAAGGGTTTATGTATTTATTTCCTCGTCATCCGTGCGCGTCTTAATTTTCATGTTTGCTCGTCTTTGATGTACCTGTGTGTGTGGTGTCATTACACCATAATAAATCGATGTTCCTGCTACCTGCGTGCCTGGCTCCCTTCTGCGCGTTAGAGCACTGCGGCTCTGCGTCTCATTTGCGCAGCCGTTCTTAGCCCCAGATAGACGAGTGTGACACTAACACACTTTCAGTTAAGCCATATTTGTGGAGTACACTATTAATAGTAAAATTTTTCAATGTCAGCTATGATCTGTGATGATCATTCAGAGTGACCATGGGCATCTTGGTTATTTCTTTGTCTTTGATTGGGCTGTCAGTTTTGGTGGACTATCATGTATGCAGTATGATTGTAGGTGTGCCATGCTTCTGGGCTACTTTTTTTTATAATCCAACTCTGCTTACTTCTCCTGGTGTGTTCCTTGGTTTTCAATATGCTTTTTGATCCCTAATGTTCTCTAGCAAACCTTTGTGACCTTCACAGTTATATATATATATATATATATAGTTATAACAAGATAAAATGACACATGTTTACTAATAAGGTGAAGGCAACTGGTCACAGTGGATTTTTTTAGAGGCATCACACTTTCTTTGATTAAAACTATTGTTCATTTTCTTTATAAATTACATTACATTGCTACTTTGTGTATAAAATAAAATGCATTAGTATGTGGGTGTAATGTAAAAAAGTGGTCATAGTTTATGAACACTTTTTCAATGCAATGTATGCATTTAGCAGTACTTCATAAACACTTCTTTATAACTTAATAAACACTTCTTTATAACTTTATAAACATTTCTGAACAAGTTGCAAGTTGTCTTCTGCAAGAGAGGCCTGTAATCGACATCATAGGTGGACCTCATATATGATAGACAAAATCACATTGTCTGTAAAGAATTTATTTGCAAATAATAGTGCGAAATAAGTATTTGGTCACCTACAAACAAACAAGATTTCTGGAAAATAAGTATTTGGTCAATAACAAATGTTCATCTCAATACTTTTTATATATGCTTTGTTGGCAATGACAGAGGTCAAACGTTTTCGATAAGTCTAAACAAGGTTGGCACACACCGTTGCTGGTATGTTGGCCCATTCCTCCATGCAGATCTCCTCTAGAGCAGTGATGTTTTGGGGCTGTTGACGGGCAAAACAGACTTTCATCTCCCTCCAAAGGTTTTCTATGGGGTTTGTGATCTGGAGACTGGCTACGCCACTCCAGGACCTTGAAATGCTTTTTACGAAGCCACTTCTTTGTTGCACACTGGCGGAGAATATGGAAACTCCACCCAGATGGAGATTCGAACCGGGAATCCCTAGCGCTGAGAGGCGAACGTGCTAACCACTAAGCCACCGGGCCACCCAACTGAGAATACAATGAAAATTTAAAAATTCTCCCACGGATGTTTACACCAAAATACAGTGGGTTGCAAAAGTATTCATACCCCTTGAACTTTTCCATATTTTGTCACATTACAACCACAAACATAAATATATTTCACTGGAATTTAATGTGAAAGACCAACACAAAGTGGTATACAATTGTGAAGTGGAAGGAAAATTATACATGAATCAACATTTTTTTTACAAATAAAAAACTGAAAAGTGCGATGTGCAAAAGTATTCAGCCCCCTTTTCCCTGAGTGCAACCAATTGTATTCAGAAGTTGCCTGATGAGTGCTAATGATTCAAAAGGGTCCACCTGTGTGTAATCTAATCTCAGTACAAATACAGCTGCTCCGTGACGGCCTCAGATGTTGGTTAAGAGAATATTGGGGAGCAAACAGCATCATGAAGTCCAAAGAACACACCAGACAGGTTAGGAATATGGTTTTGGAGAAGTTTAAAGCAGGCTTAGGTTATAAAAAAGATTTCCAAAGCTTTGAACATCTCACGGAGCACTGTTCAATCCATCATCCGGAAATGGAAAGAGTATGGCACCACAGTAAACCTGCCAAGACAAGGCCGTCCACCTAAACTTACAGGCCGAACAAGGAGATCACTGATCAGAGAGGCAGCCAAGAGGCCCATGGTGACTCTGGATGAAATGCAGAGAGCCACAGCCCAGGTGGGGGAAACTGTCCACAGGACAACAATTAGTCGTGCACTACACAAATGTGGTCTTTATGGAAGAGTGGCAAGGAGAAAGCCATTGTTAAAAGAAAACCATAAGAAGTCCCGTTTGCAGTTTGCCAGAAGCCATGTTGAGGACACAGCAAACATGTGGAAGAAGGTGCTTTGGTCAGACGAGACCAAAATTGAACTTTTTGGCCACAATGCAAAACGCTATGTGTGGCGGAGAAATAACACTGCACATCACTCTGAAAACACCATCCCCACTGTCAAATATGGTGGTGGCAGCATCATGCTCTGGGGGTGCTTCTCTTCAGCAGGGACCGGGAAGTTGGTCAAAGTTGATGGGAAGATGGATGGAGCCAAATACAGGGCAATCTTGGAAGAAAACCTGTTGGAGTCAGCAAAAGATTTGAGACTGGGGTGGAGGTTCACCTTCCAGCAGGACAACGACCCTAAACATAAAGCCAGAGCTACAATGGAGTGGTTTAAAAAAAAGAATATTCATGTGTTAGAATGGCCCAGTCAAAGTCCAGACCTAAACCCAATTGAGAATTTGTGGCAAGATCTCAAAACTGCTGTTCACAAACGCTCTCCATCCAATCTGACTGAGCTTGAGCTGTTTTGCAAGGAGGAATGGGCAAGAATTTCAGTCACTAGATGTGCAAAGCTGGTGGAGACATACCCTAAAAGACTTGCAGCTGTAATTGCAGCAAAAGGTGGCTCCACAAAGTATTGACTCAGGGGGGCTGAATACTTTTGCACGTCGCACTTTTCAGTTTTTTATTTGTAAAAAAAATGTTGATTCATGTATAATTTTCCTTCCACTTCACAATTGTATACCACTTTGTGTTGGTCTTTCACATTAAATTCCAGTGAAATATATTTATGTTTGTGGTTGTAATGTGACAAAATATGGAAAAGTTCAAGGGGTATGAATACTTTTGCAACCCACTGTATCACCGATTTGCTCATTTCGCTGTCAATCAAAAAGGGATTCAGCCTCAGACATATCATCCAATCATCATGCAGAACCATGTTAGCCCATTGCCCCGTAGACCCCCAGAGACGCTGAGCGTCCTATGGGCGGGACAAGCGTTTATCCAATGACTCGTCTCGTTTCGCTGCACTCTTTGCTATTGAACTCAGCGGACGCTCAACGTCAATACTGTTTAAAGCACTGTGAAGCTGCGGGAAGGAGTGAGAGTAAAGCTGCTTCGTTACCAGTGATAAGAAGTTGATTCCGAACAAAAGTTGAGCGCATTGTAGCACATATTTAGTCAATGACTAAATGTACACACAACAGTATATATTTGATTACTTATTTTTTGACATTTTAGGGGAAGCTGAGCTTCCCTTGCAGTCTTAGAGCAATCACCTCTGGTTCATAATAATGCCTACACCACATCTCATCTCATCTCATTATGTTCTGCATTATCCTCAACTAGGGTGTGTGTGTGTGGGGGGGGTTCCACATGCCCAACTAGTGTAGAAAGTTTCAGGAGCTGGGCAGATACACCCAGGACAGGGTGCCAATCTATTGCTCACACAGACACACATACACACTATATTGTAACGGCGACGAGGAAGAGTTAATGAGTCGGGTAACTGTTGCAGCAGAACTTCACTTTATTACACACACACAACTCATTCTTACACTCCAACTCTCTCACTCTAAATGCGTGGCATTCTGTCAAAGCCGGCCCCAGTACACAACCTATTCATTCATTACACATACACTGATCATTTTTTTAAATATTTTATATAAAATATTATATTAAAAAATATTTGAAATATATCAGTCTGTGTGTAATGAATTAATATAATGCACAAGTTTCACTTTTTGAATAGAATTACTGAAATAATAAATCAACTTTTTCATGATATTCTTATTTGATGATCAGCACTTGTAAATCAGAATTCAAATTTAAATGTTTTTAATGTTCCATAACTATGTTGTGCACAGTCTAAAATTTACTTTTTTTTCTGCAGTAAATGACTTTACAGTGATCAGGAAGAAATTTAAGTGCCCATACTGCAGTTTCTCGGCCATGCACCAGTGTATTCTGAAGAGGCACATGCGCTCACACACAGGGGAGAGGCCTTACCCCTGTGAAATCTGTGGCAAAAAGTTCACACGTCGTGAACATATGAAGAGGCATACTCTGGTAAGTTGACAGTAATAATAATAATAATAAGTAATAATAGGGGTTGTGACTCAGGATCTAGCAACATTAAAATTAAATTCTCAAATTTAATCTTATGTACCAAATTATGAATGTCAAATTATATTTATATTATTGTTTTATATAATTTATATTATTAAATAAAATCCTTACAAGTCCATAAATACTGAACTTAAATTATTAAACTTTTTATTATTAATGAAATTAATTAATATTAGTTCTAAAAGCCTATTATATTAATTATATTATATTAATATAATTATACAATCTCTAAACCCTAAGTTTCATATTATTAAGTTATATATAAAATATATTTTCTATTTCTGAATTCAGAATTATTGTTGTTGTTTTTTTTCTCCTAATAATTATATTTGATGTATCTTTTTAACTTTCCCATTTACTGTCATTTTGCTACTGAGAATATGAAGTTCCCCATTGTGGGACTAATAAAGGCATATCTTCTACAGTCTTTAAGTCTGTTTGTTTTGAATAACATTATTAATGTTAAATAACCTGTAATTAAAAAAGAGGATGATGTCAGAAACATGTTTTCCTGTTGTATTCCTGTTTTCTACTTTTTTGTTATTTCTGACATTTTGCTAAGTATCTTAATTTTGAACTTATTTTATAGTTTTGTCATTCTTTACATGTTTATTTCTTAGTTTTAAGCTATTTTTCTATTTCTGGAGTATTGATTAAGTTAACAGTTGTAGCCTCTGTAATCAGTATTCATCCAGTTATGTTTCCTTTCCTTTTTCCTTTTTACTTCTTTGTGGTCAGGCATTGTTCTTTTGTTACAAACGCTGTCTGTGTCTTGTGTTGCACCTGTTTTCTGTCCTCATAGGTCTACATCCTTTTTTAAGTTTTGATGCATTCTTGTACTTCCGGATGACTTTTTGTCTAGTTGTTGTCCTAACATTAATCATACCAAGTTTTATTTACTTGTATTGCTTTTAATGTAGATATAGGTTTTCTGTTAATACATATCTTTCTTTTGCTTTTTCTGAAATTGTATTTTTAATGGCATTTTGAGGTCAGATTATGTATTTGACATTTGAGCCACTATTAGGTGGCAGCATATATGGAAGCAAATCAGTATCAATATTTAATTGCAAAAATGCAATTTTATGTTTGTATTTCAATGTTTACTCATGCATTTAAGTTCAAACTTAAAGTTTAAGCTTTAAACAACCTGTTTTTCAACAATTTCTGTTTATGTGAATTTATTTTTTGTGGCCAATATAATACATTTAAACTTGATAACTACAGCACACATTTTTTCCCTTTTTGTCTTCTGCATTATATAGCTATTTTAATGTGGCGCACATTTTATTATTTAAGGTGAATTGTTTATTATGTTATATTGGGCAAATATATAAAAATAAGATAAGATAAGATAGACCTTTATTTGTCCCACAATGGGGAAATTCACAATTCACAAATAACACATTAATTCTAATTGATTGGGTTTCTAGGGTTCATATTTCACCTTATCATATTTGCTTAACGGGCAGCACGGTGGCTTAGTGGTTAGCACGTTTGCCTCTCAGCACTAGGGATTCCCGGTTTGAATCCCCATCTGGGTGGAGTTTCCATGTTCTCCCTGTGTCCGCGTGGGTTTTCTCCGGGTTCTCCGGTTTCCTCCCACAGTCTGAAAACATGGATCAAGTCAATTGAATTCTCCAAATTGCCCCATATAGAGTGTGTATGTGTGCGTCTGTGTGAGTGAGTGTGTGCCCAGCGATAGATTGGCGCCCCGAAACGTTCTCCCCTGGATGGATATAGGATAAAGCGGAAGATAATAGATGGATATTTGCTTAACATTTTTACATTGCACTGTGACGACAGTGGCATTTTTTAGGTAAATGCTGGTAGTAGGTCTGACTCTGATTGTCTGTCATATTCTTGGGTAGTAAAATGCAAGTTAAGCTCAGAACTTCAGGTCATAGGGAACATGTGGCGTTTGGTTAGTTTGGCAGTTTATGGTGTTTAGTGCCATTTTCCTCACTAACCATAGGTGTAATAATAGAGGTGAGTCTTCAATTAATTTTCACTTTAGTTTTTAGTATTTATAGTCCTCGCACATGGCTTTGTTTAGACACTTTTGCTGTGATGGTTGTATTGTCATTTATGTTCTCTAAGATTTCCCAGAGGTTTTCCATTTTTATTCGTGGGGTTGTCTTTGATGCCACCATTTGTTCCGTTCGCAGTCTGCAGCACAGAGGGGTTAATCCAGAGCACAGTCTATCCAGGTTCTAATCCTGTGTAGGGTAAGTTTATAGTTTCCTTTTGAGAAATATTTCTCAAGTAACTCCTGCTGTCAGGAGACTTATTTGGGATGCCTTGTCACTGAACAAATCAGTTAAAACCAGCAGTTATTGTTTGAAGAGCTGGTATTGTTTGTTGTTTTGCAGTTGTCTGGAGCATGTGATGTGCTCCCAAGGGCAGGAATAAACTTTATGAATGGCAAGCTGTGGTCTTCCAAGGAAAATAAGAAAAATTAAGGGCAGTTGGTTAACCCTGCCATTGGAGATGAAGATAAGTAAACACTTATGTTCTACCTCACCAAGGCCCCAAGTATAAAGCTGATTTTAGACCATTTTTAGCTCAGGGGACTAAGACCAGGGTCAGCTAATTTCCTGGATATGCCTTGCCAAAGTCAGAAGTGCAAACCCTAGAAAGAGGGTGTAGCTACTGCCACATCCATCTGAGCTCACTTAGAAGTCTAAGGCCCATAACTAAGAACTTAACTTTGTCTGTGCACAATACATTTTTTTCAATTGAATCCCCCCTATCATATTACATAATTTTCTGCCTCCCATGTGTACCACAGCTAAAGCTTAAGCATACCTATTCTGGTTCATGCTACTATGCTCCTGAAAGTGTCAGTAGCCATCTCATGGGAAGGAAGTACTATATAAATGACAATTTTTTTAATAAAAATGACAAGAATATATAACTTGCAGCTGTATAAAACACTGCAGGGAAAAACTAGATTTTCTATGCTAGTGCTATATGGGAATTCGTGATAACAGTAGGTCATTGTCTTTATATAACACCCTGTCTCTCACTTAGTGCTGGATCTTTGTTAATTCTTGAAAAGACAACACATCAGCTTTGAGTTGCTTGACAGGCTTTTCCATACCATGGTTTATCTCCTTCCTCATCATGATCACTTCATTCTTGGTAATTGTAGTGGCACTAATTGTAGTGGCACTTTCTATGCCTGAGACTTGTAGTTGTGGGATTGTGTCAGTCTTTTTGAATAACGTCTTTTCTGGCTGCATGCTGATCGTAAGTCTGTTGATGACCCAAGAAGGACAGATTACGTAGTCAGTGCATGTTCCGAATTTCCTATTTGAGCTTATGTGGATGAAATGTCACAGTATTTTTTGACTACTGACTGTGTATGGCACTATAGAAGGCTGATGACAGTTTGTGGAAATTGGAAGGTAGCATTGGAAGCATTGCTGTTTTGGGAATCCTCCAAGCTCTGCCCAAGACAGCACTGCACCACAAACTCTTTGCCAGTTCATTTAATAACATCTTTTTTTCATCTCATCTTATCTCATTATCTTCTACTTCATCCTCTACTGGGGTCATAGGGGGGTTTATATTTAGTCATTTAGTTGACTATGCCCATCCAGAGCTCATACTTACTACACAGACACAAAAACTATAAAATGACAATGTAGATGGTGCAAAACCCACACAGACACAAGGAGAATTTGGAACCTTCATGATTGTCTTGATTCAATTCTTGATCCCCAGCACTGAGAGATGGACGTGCTAATCACTGAGCTGCGGTGCCACCCTAAATTAAAAACCAAGTATGTTAAATCAACAATAGATCCCTCTGCTTTTCTGTGAAAAAGAAAATGCTTAATCATCTCTACAGCAACATCCTGACATAACTGCAGACTTATTGAATATAAGGTTTTGTCAAGCAGAACCAAGTGGATGAGATTAACAAAAGTTAATTTAGATGAGTTCTCTTCATCTTATTCACATTGACGTGAAGTGCAGAGAATCTAGCAATGTTGTGTGTAAACAACTAGCATAACCCTAAACAATGCCCAGAACATTAAGGTAGTTGAAGTAATGACTTACTAGAGCAACATAACCATTAGAAATGCAGAGACAGCAGATTCCCGACATCATCCGACAGTCATATATCATTTCATAAAGCAAGTATGGCAGACAAACTGAAGGATGCAATAACTAAAAGCACTGGTAACACCAAGACATCGACTGAAACTGAAGCAATACAAGATCCTCATAATCTTTAAGAAAAGAAGGACGGGATACAGGTGACCGTGATTAAGAAGGGACATTTGTGACAGTCCCCCCAGAAGGATACTGTGAGAAAACAAAATGATCCTTACCCTGGTGACAAGGATGACCGCTTGTGCTAGGTTAGCCAGGGTTCAGGGAATGGACTTTTGGTAATAAGATGATAACATTATCAAGGTTGGAAGGGTCGCTGGACTGTGTGACGTGTAGTTCTGAAGCTCCGGTGGAAGTTGGAGACAGAAAGGGATGTCGAATAACATGAACTCAGCCACACTTTTACCATGATTGAACAGTGGTGGCTGCCTTATTATGCTGCAAAAGCTTTCAAAAATGTGTGTGTGTGTGTGTGCACCTGTTTCAAAATCTCACTATGATGGAACCAAGAATTCATCAGAGGGCACAGGGACTCAAGAAGTGAACTAGGAACTGTGACTGGAAAGGATGTCTTCAGCCAAAAGTGGGGAACAGATGCTTAAACAAAAGTTCAATTTGAAAGGCAGATACAAGGCCTGGTAGTGGTAGTCAAATTGTACTCTACTTGAAAAGCGCTCTATAATGCTAACTATGGTGGTGCACTCATATATATATATATATATATATATATATATATATATAGCCCAGCGATGGATTGGCGCCCTGTCCTGGGTCTATCTGCCCAGCGCCTGAGATGTTCTCCCCTGGATGGGCATGGGGAACCCCACCGCGACCCTAGTAGAGGATAAAGCGGGAGATAATGAATGAATGAATGAATATATATATATATATATATATATATATATATACAGTGGGTTGCCAAAGTATTCATACCCCTTGAACTTTTCCATATTTTGTCACATTACAACCACAAACATAAATATATTTCACTGGAATTTAATGTGAAAGACCAACACAAAGTGGTATACAATTGTGAAGTGGAAGGAAAATTATACATAAATCAACATTTTTTTTACAAATAAAAAAACTGAAAAGTGTGACGTGCAAAAGTATTCAGCCCCCCTGAGTCAATACTTTGTGGAGCCACCTTTTGCTGCAATTACAGCTGCAAGTCTTTTAGGGTATGTCTCCACCAGCTTTGCACATCTAGTGACTGAAATTCTTGCCCATTCCTCCTTGCAAAACAGCTCAAGCTCAGTCAGATTGGATGGAGAGCGTTTGTGAACAGCAGTTTTGAGATCTTGCCACAAATTCTCAATTGGGTTTAGGTCTGGACTTTGACTGGTCCATTCTAACACATGAATATTCTTTTTTTAAACCACTCCATTGTAGCTCTGGCTTTATGTTTAGGGTCGTTGTCCTGCTGGAAGGTGAACCTCCGCCCCAGTCTCAAATCTTTTGCTGACTCCAACAGGTTTTCTTCCAAGATTGCCCTGTATTTGGCTCCATCCATCTTCCCATCAACTTTGACCAACTTCCCGGTACCTGCTGAAGAGAAGCACCCCCAGAGCATGATGCTGCCACCACCATATTTGACAGTGGGGATGGTGTTTTCAGAGTGATGTGCAGTGTTATTTCTCCGCCACACATAGCGTTTTGCATTGTTGCCAAAAAGTTCAATTTTGGTCTCGTCTGACCAAAGCACCTTCTTCCACATGTTTGCTGTGTCCTCAACATGGCTTCTGGCAAACTGCAAACGGGACTTCTTATGGTTTTCTTTTAACAATGGCTTTCTCCTTGCCACTCTTCCATAAAGACCACATTTGTGTAGTGCACGACTAATTGTTGTCCTGTGGACAGTTTCCCCCACCTGAGCTGTGGCTCTCTGCATTTCATCCAGAGTCACCATGGGCCTCTTGGCTGCCTCTCTGATCAGTGATCTCCTTGTTCGGCCTGTAAGTTTAGGTGGACGGCCTTCTCTTGGCAGGTTTACTGTGGTGCCATACTCTTTCCATTTCCGGATGATGGATTGAACAGTGCTCCGTGAGATGTTCAAAGCTTTGGAAATCTTTTTTATAACCTAAGCCTGCTTTAAACTTCTCCAAAACCATATTCCTAACCTGTCTGGTGTGTTCTTTGGACTTCATGATGCTGTTTGCTCCCCAATATTCTCTTAACCAACATCTGAGGCCGTCACGGAGCAGCTGTATTTGTACTGAGATTAGATTACACACAGGTGGACCCTTTTGAGTCATTAGCACTCATCAGGCAACTTCTGAATGCAATTGGTTGCACTCAGGGAAAAGGGGGCTGAATACTTTTGCACATCGCACTTTTCAGTTTTTTATTTGTAAAAAAAATGTTGATTCATGTATAATTTTCCTTCCACTTCACAATTGTATACCACTTTGTGTTGGTCTTTCACATTAAATTCCAGTGAAATATATTTATGTTTGTGGTTGTAATGTGACAAAATATGGAAAAGTTCAAGGGGTATGAATACTTTTGCAACCCACTGTGTATATATATTATATATATATATATATATATATATATATATATATATATATATATATATATATATATATATATATATATATGACCAGGTGTGACCAGTGATGGGATGGCAGGAGAAGAGAAAGGAGCTTGCCAGCAGGTAAAGATTTAGCAGTCTTGCTAACTGGTTGACATTTTCAGGGACTCTGGATGAAGTGTATAGTATGAGTGTCAAAAGCACAGTAATGTGTGATCAGAAAAAAACTGTAATTTAGACCTTTTGAGCCAATGATACAACCCCTCCAAGGCCAATTTATGTGAGTAGTTCTCTTACCCAATTGAATAAGTATGTTTGGCATGAAGGAGCTCATGTATGTGGAAAAAACAACCTCTTGAGTTTTGGATTTAGGAATTCTCAGTTCATTCTAGAATATGGCTCCTTAAGCAATGGGACACAGGTGGACTGAGTTACCTGAATGTTGCAATAGGATTGCCCCAATGCCTCGAAAGAAAGCATCCACCTTGGTGTCTGAAAGACTGAGAATGGAGGCTCTTTAGTAAACACTCAATCTACAGATAGCACTTGGTCCATTTGGATACCCGATGACGAGCTAAGGTAGCCTAAGAAAGACTTACAATAAAACTCGCATTTCTTTACAAATAGCTGATTAGCCTAGAGACCTGCTAAAATGGCACAAACATGACTGCGGTGGGTCTGTAAATCTACCTTTATTTCATTTACCTGCAAGTGCTTTATAAAAAAGCCAAGCTGAGCCACAGGACAAACATGACTAACAATCTCCTGTTGCTTTAATTTTACTGTGGGTCTGCTGGATTGTTACGTTCTGCCGACATTGTAGTGTCTAAAATAAAGTCCAGGGATAATGTGAATACCAGGAGATATGGCATTCACATTATCCACATTTAATAAACATGAAACTGTGCACAGAAACTCACACACACGCACACACACACCGATGCCAAAAGCAAAATACGTGATTAAGACGTGACGAACTGACAAGGTAGCAGGTAAGGAGTTGTCCTTAAATACACATAAGGAAGGGAAAAACAGCTGAAAAACACATTTCCTCCTCCCCAACCATAGCGTGAAAGCATGTTACGTGAATATAAACATGGACTGATTTTTGTCTGAATTGTTAAGTTTCTCAAAATTTCATCAGCTTTAGCTCATTTAGTTGACATGCAGTGTAAGGTGAAAACAAAAATTTCACCGTACAGCATGACATATCAACAATTATACACTGTAGCAACACTGACGTTATAAAGAGTGAAATATTCTAGAATGAACTGAAAAAAATTGGTAAAGACTGTGTATGTGTGGCATAATTGTGATATGCAACTAGCCATTAGATAAAGGATTGATGTCATTGTTTTTATTTATGTTTATTTCCCTTGTACACATGGTACACAAGAAACAGAATTATACAAGTCAGATCTCACTACTTATTTGTCTTATTTGTCTTGTTTTGTTTTTGTTCTGAGCTTAATGGAAAAGTTACACTTACAAATAAATTTTCTTTTCTTTGCACAGTTTTCTGTGCAAAACTGAAACTCAGTCATAAATGATGTTGCCTATCAGTCCTTATTTAATCAAACTATCGAGATTTATGTATTCAGTGCATGTATATGTATAGCCATATAAAATGTTGTACAAATTATTCATATATATTCATTTGGAGTTGTTTTCCTCACCTTTTAGACCATTTCTAATAAAATGTTGAAAAAAGCAATGTACCTGTCCCAATACTTAAAAACTTTTTCATATATTTATGCATTGTGTTAAGAACAAGAGCTGTAATAATAAGCTTTAAATCAGTGTGTACTTTAATCATGTCATATTAATATTACTACAGTGGTAAACTATATATACTTTTATACTTTATTGTAGTTAAAATATACAGCCATAAAATGAAAGTGGGTTGTATTAAAAATATGAGTAATTATGACTTTCTATGACTTTTTTACTGTCTTCTTTGTGTATCTCATTGTGATTTAAAATATTTAAATAAAAAATAAAATTGATTTTTTTTTTTTAGGTACACAGTAAGGATAAGAAGTATGTTTGTAAGGTCTGCAGTCGAGTTTTTATGTCAGCTGCTAGTGTGGGCATCAAACATGGGTCTCGTCGTCATGGTGTATGTGCGGAGTGCTCAGGCCATGGAATGGCAACACTGGTAGACCACAACATTGATGAGGAGGAACTACTCTGTCCTGACAATCACCAGTTCCCGGATGATGGTGAAGAAGAAATAATGGCAGAGGCACAATTGATGGTAGAAGCAGGAAAAGAGGAGGAACGTAGTAAATGGTCAGGTGAGATGTGCATAGAACCTGGAGATGAAGATGCCACAGACACTTCCAAGGAAGAGAGTGATTCAGCGCATGATAACACCAGTCTAGGCAATGAGAAAAGTTTTACCTGGATTTCCTAGTTGTCTGCTGGCCAGCCTATGAGAATCCTGTACCGCATCACAAGCTGTGTAATGTAAGAACCAACAAAAACACAGCCCAATGAGCAAAGGAGAAAAGAAGGCCTTTCATTGCAAATATGTGTTTTTGCTTAATCTTTTTCACTTTCTCCTCCCAGGGACCAGATATGTTGGTGCATTTGGTATTTTATATATCATAACAGATATATTAAAAGTGTCTTATGTTACTGTTATTCAGTGGAACTATTTTGATGAGCTAGTAGAAGAAGACAACTGATGTTTTACAATGTAGTCACTAGTGGCTGCATTTTAACCTGCTGCAAACCTTAATATAATATTTCAGCAGTTCCTGACGTTTTGCAAAAACATTACTGGAAAAGACTTGCACTTTAAATATTTAAATGCATTCTTTCTGTGGTTTACATTTTTACTCAAAGTTATCTAGTGACCGCTTCTACCTTTCAATTATGTCATGTTGACTGTTAAGTATGAATATATGTGCACAGTTTGCTTATGTTGCATATGCATTTTAATATTTTCTTCCTCTATTACTTGTCTTTCTAAATTTTGTGCAAAACAAATACAATGACTAAAAGAAAGAACACTATGCAGTAATGAATCTTTTTAGGAAAAGTTTACGTTTTTTGCGGAAAGTCTTTCGCCTAGTCATTGAGGGTTACGGAAACTAATGTAGGATAATAGTTAAGGCACATATTACAGTTTTTTTCTTTTTTAACATGCTTGTTTTTGTGTGGATTATTTGGATGAAGTCCTAAAAATCATTTTATTGATGTGACAATTGGAGATACTTTGGATAAAAAAAGCCAAATATGAACATTTTTTTAATGTTTGTTTTTTTCCAATTTCTTTATGTATCAATCCAGTATTATTGTATTGTATTGTGCTGAATTGACTCTAACAGGACCATGTGTTCTAGTAAGAAAATGTTTTATTTCATTTACAGAATCAGAAATATATAGGTTATTCTTATTTTAAGAATTCCACATGTATATGTACTATCATGCTCATTTTATTTATTTCCTACCTAAAATATTTTAGATATGTTGTATTTAGTTTATTTGAAAATATAAATAAAGCCAAGATGGTTTATGTTGGGGCTTGAACAGTGAATGTCAGTGAACCTGTGTTGTGTATGTGCATTTGGTTAATCGGATTATTAATTTAAACAAGATTGTCTAATTAAATATTGATTTTGGCAGATACTATCTAGATGTGTGCAAAATGTGAGCAAAATGTGTGTGGGTGTCTGAATGGTAAATGATGAATATTATTTATATAAATTCAAATGATGGTTCATATGCTTTATAGAAAAAAATATCACAGATAATCTTGAGACAATTTTGTTTAATAGCTAAACATTAAGATTTTATGAAAAATGAATGCACTTGTAATTATGGCAGGATTTATCATTGTTAGCTACATCATCTATGTAACGTCACCATTTTTTTAATTTTATGTAAACTCATGTAGGAGAAGGTGATATGGCCTTAAAATAATATCATATTATAATATCACACAGTATTTCTGCGATAATGATAGAGATAGGATAGAGAATGATGGCGATAGGACAAAACACATTTTCATGAATTTCAATTTCAAAAACATACTACTGCAAAAAAATTAAGATTACTTTTAATTAGTATATATTTCAAATACTTAGTAGAAGGCAAACTGTATAGTAAAAATATTTTTACTATTTTGTAAACCTTAACCAACTCTGATTTTTTACAAAATAATTACAAATAAAATTAAATAATTAAACAAAAGTTATGTAATGTAACAAATGTGAAATGTCATTCACCAGAAAGTTACCTATTATGCTTATTTGGCTTAAATTTAATTGAGCCTTATGAATAGCAGCAAAGACATGCTTTGGTGAATCACTTGTGCTTTACTTTTTAATGTTTTTAGTTTAACGGTGTCTAATTATTTAAAGTGGCCCAATAAGGAAAATTAAAAAAATATTAAATAATATAATGGAATGGAGCGACCAGGCAACCTCATAAAACACACACACATATAACACACCATTAAATACATTTTGACATCAGTTTACACACTGAAATCCTGTAACAGCCCTGCAACTGCATGGCTTCAGTGCATAAGGAAGTTGGAATATTACTATTATAATGATATGGAACTTACTATAGTTTAAAAAAATTATATTGGTATTATTGTGAATGATACGATATGACACACCATTACACTCATACATGTCAAGACAATATCATGATCCATACTACCCCATATCATAAATAAATGGGGGGATTTCTCTATTTGCTGCAAATATTTATTTATATATGATTTATTAAAAATCAACAAATAAGTTCCAGCAATGTCTGCGGCAGTGCATATTTATGATATATTACTGAAAATCAACTTGCCCACTGTCCGCTTGTGTTTTTTGTTTAGTTATTAATGCTGATTTTCATTTAAAATATTGTCTTATTTCATTTAGTCGTATCACAAATATTGAGTCAGCCAATGACTTTTGGTCTTTTGTACAGTTTCTACTTATAAGGCATATTGTTTTGTGTTTTCACTTCTGATGCTTTGATGTCCCTGGATTAGCCATGTGTTTTGCTCTATCAACTTTCCATTGTGCCTATATTTGCACTAAACTTTAGACACAGCTGAAACCAACATCTGTTTTCAGAATTCATGTTGTATTCCCTTCGAAAAACAGTTTTATAATCCTTCCATGGTCTCAATTGACTAGTTCAAGTTCATTTATTATATAGCACTTTTTACATCCATGCATTGTCACAAAGCAAAGCTTTACAGTATTGTGAGCCTGAACCCCCAAAGAGCAAGCTGAAATGATGGTGGCAAATCCTCCATGGAATTATTTTTTCTGATAGGAAGAAACTTTGAAAGGACCTAGGTTCATTGGGGACTCATCCTCCTTGCGTGGCCAGACAGCATCAACAGTGTAAGACAGCCATGTGATCAGGTGTCAGTTTTCAAAACTTGCAAAAAAACTATGTCAGTTCAGTAAGCCCATACTGGCAGAACAGCAACGCCACTAGTGCAACAGAGATACAGGTTCTGTCCAGCAATTGTTAACTACTGTATATAATATAATAATATTTTATATAATAAATATGGCCCATCATAACAGTAATATATATATATATATATATATATATATATATATATATATATATATATATATATATATATATGGTTTTAGACTTGATGACTGTTTGCTTAGAAAATGCAATTCGTGAGGTGATTCCAAATTTTTCCAAAACCGCAATATTTAACTATTATACAAAATTGTTTTGTGTCATATCTGTGGCACTTTTGATTGCTATAAGGCAGTAAAGCCTAAAGACATATTTTGAAAATGTGTGTGTATATATATATATATATATATATATATATATATATATATATATATATATATATATATATATATATATATTTTAGTATGTGTTTGTGTGTGTGTGTGTGTGTGTGTTTACCAGGGCTTGTATTTCTAATGTCAGAATGAGTAAATATAAATACTTTACTTCTTTCTAAGATTGACAGCTTATAATTGTTTTGATTGTTAAACATATTGTATTTTTGGCAGTATTTGCTAAATGCTCACCTCTATTGTGATATTAATTCATGTGCTTTCTTTCTCATACAAGAGCATGAATTTCAGATTTGCCTTCTTTGTGGACAGTGAGCCATGTGGCTTTTCAGGGGATCTTTTTATACCGTTCGCATTTGATAAAGCAAGTTGTTTTTTAGTAAGGTTAATTCATTAGTTCAATGTTGTTACAAATAGATATACTGAATATACTTTTATATCACTGACATACACTGAGTAATGAATATTATACCAAAAAATGATGTAGTGTGTTTTGATACATTACATTTGAATACATTACTTTTGTTTAAACAGTTGTGAAACAGTGTGAAGTGATTTTCTAAATAAATTTATCATTCTCAAGGTGCAAAGGTACACAGATTTGATGTTTTTAATACAAATGAAAGATATTTTAAAGATTGCTTTAAAGGAATTTGGCTTTGGGTAGGTTTAAGTTTGCACTTGGGAACCTGCTAATTTTAATTATGTGTGATACATATTCATTTATTTTCTATGGTCTATGGCTTTGCATTAAGTTGGGAATTATTACTTGAGTACAACTTTGTCAAAATCCAGGGTATATGTTACAACTAATTGCTTTTGAAATCTGTATTTGTTTGTTGTATTTATTGTTTTTTCCTTCAAAGGAAATAAAATCTTGTTATAATTATACAACTTATATTTGTTGAATTATTGTATTAGTTTGAAATAAAAAAAAATACTGATATAGTGATATTATAGTTATGTGCAACAAAATCTGTACAATGATGGTGATGAAGCCAATAACTTGATCTGGGGAAAAAAATTAATGCTACTGAAAAACCTAAATTGTTTAGTTTTGCGGCATAATAAGGCAGAGTTTGGCGCTATTGCTTCACAGCAAGAAGTTTTGATTCCCAGTTGGGGCAAACATTTTTGTGTTGAGTGTGCATGTCTTTCCTGTGTTGGTTTTCTGGGTACTCTTGTTACCTTACAAATACTAAAGCTGCTGATAGGTAAGTTGGAAATACTAATTGACCCTTCACGGTGGCTTAGTGGTTAGCAAGTTCGCCTTTCAAGTGCTAGGGACCCATGTTCGAATCCCAATCTGCTTGGAGTTTTCATGTTCTCCCTATGTTCACATGGGTTTCCTCTAGTTCTCCGGTTTCCTCCCACAATCCAAAAACATGTATTCAAGGTAAATTGAATGCTCTAAATTACCCCATATAGAGTGTGCTTGTGTGAGGCTGTGTGAGTGAGTGTGCCCAGCGATAGATTGGCACCCTGTCCTGGCCCAAAACATTCTCCCCTGGATGGGCATTGGTGCTTTTTTATTATACTAATGACCCACCATACAAACTACACATGGACACCACCATGTGTACACCACCATTGCGCTCAGTCCAAACATTAGAGAGAGTTTTAGGTTTGACTTCAAAGATTTTAATTATTATGTTTATATTTATCACAATTAGGGTACAGATGCAATTTATGGAAAACAACTAAATAAATTATTTCAGCTTCTTATTTCTGAATTCAACATTTATTTAACTGTGCATTGATGGTATAATATATGACAAAAAAATTAACCACTTCACATCTGCTCTCACCTAAATAATATTTGGGTTTCTATGGACACTACTGTCATGACGGCAAAGGACAGAGGCGAGATGGGTCGAGTTCGGAGTAAGCACCATTTTATTAACAGCCACCTTTGCACCACAGGAGCTTAAAGGAAAAACTTTGACGATGCTGCAGGATACGCGCTGCAGTCCTGAGTGGCGCGTAGCGCTCCCGCCAGAACAAAAAGCGCGGCAGGCAGCAAACAAAGGGACGGGAACCGTCAGCCCTGGTGCAGGTGCCCTGGTGCAAACTAAAATCCGAGCTCTGGAGAAGAGGACCAGGTCAATGAGAAGGAGAACACAGATAGTGTTAACAGGGGAGCAATTAGCTCTTACACAAACCGGTCTTACACTTAATCTGAGACGTTCCGACACGCGTGTCCCGCGATATCCCGAGTCTTAAATAATCCCCAAGGGAGGTGGAGCCCCGGGACGGGACAATCAGCGTGTCCATTCAATAATCCGGTGACGGCCCACGCACAGCGGCACCTGCCAGTGGGACATCAGCAGTAGGGGGTGTGACACTACCCTCCCCCTTACGGGTTCCCCCAGGGTCAGAGGATGTGGTGGAAATCAACTTACCCAGGCGGCGAGGACGACCCCTGGGCCTGCGAGCAGGGCGGTCCGGAAAACTCGCGCATGAAATGTGCTCTGTGATGAGCGTGGGGTCCAAAATGTCCTCTGCTGCCACTCAACTTTGCTCCTCGGGACCAAACCCCTTCCAGTCAATCAGGTATTGTAAGTGTCTACCCCATCTACGAGAGTCCAAAAGCGAGGCCACCCTATATATAGGAGGCAGATCCTTGCACACAGGTGCGGAGTTGTTAACCTCTGCCCACCCCGACTCCAACGGCCCCGCCACGTACGGTTTGAGTAACGACAAGTGGAAAATGGGGTGAATCCTCCATCTGCGGGGAAGGCTACCTTGTTAATGTGCTTCACTATGCGATACGGACCAGTGTACCGCGGGAGAAGTTTACGGGAGCCTGCGCAGCGCAGATTGCGTGTGCTGAGACATACTCGATCGGCTACTTGATACTCGGGGGCGGGTGCGCGGCGGCGATCAGCCCAATCCTTGGCTCGGCATATGGACCGTTGGATCCTCTGATGCACCTGCTGCCAGACCGCCTCGCTCCTGCGAAACCAGTCATCGACTGCAGGTGCCGCCGAGGGTTCTGGGTCCCACAACGCGAACGGAGGTTGGTAGCCCAGCACGCACTGGAATGGCGTGAGCCCCGTCACTGAGTGATGCAGGGAATTCTGGGCAATGCTCGCCCAGGGCAGGAACCGAGGCCAATCGGTCGGGTTCTGACACGCAAACAAGCGTTAGAACTTGTTCAGTTCCTGATGAGATCGCTTGCATAACCCCCATAAGCAGCATTGAAGTCCCAATGCAGGGCACGAACAAAACAGCGAGCGGGCAGGATGGGAGTGTTAAGGCCCGGATCCCGGTCTCGCGTGTCGTGAATGCGGGATAACGCATTTGCTACCCCGTTGGCTTTACCCAGACGATACGAAAAGGTGAAATCAAAGCTATTAAAAAAAATTGACCAGTGCGCCTGACACGCGTTGAGCCTCCGTGCATTCTTCAAGTACTGGAGGTTCTTGTGGTCAGTCATCACCACGAACGGCAAGTTAGCACCCATGAGCCAGTGGCGGCACTCTTCAAGCGCGAGTTTGACCGCCAGGAGTTTGCGGTCTCCGCTGGAGTAGTTACGCTCCGCCGGGGAGAACTTACGGGAGAAAAAGGTTATGGGACAGACTCGGGCCGGGCTCCCAGACCATTGTGACAGGACGGCCCCTGCCCCTACTAGGGAAGCGTCCACCTCCACCATGAATTGTTTGTCTGGGTCGGGGAGTGCCAACAGTGGGGCAGAGGAGAAACGCTGCTTCAATTCACCGAAAGCTCTCTCGGCCTCCTTGGTCCAGACTAACCGTTTAGCCTTGCCTTTTAATAGCGCCGTAATGGGTGCGACCACGGAACTGACGGTGCAAATGAATTTCCTATAAAAGTTAGTGAAACCCAAAAACCGCTGTACCTCACATATAGTGGAGGGCACGGGCCATTCCCGGATAGCACGCACCTTACCGCCCTCCATCTGCAACCCTGCGCGTGAGATGGTGTACCCCAGGAACTCCACCTGAGTGTGGTCGAACTCGCATTTTTCCGCCCGTACATATAGCTGGTGCTGTAAGAGTAGGCGCAAAATGGCGCGCACCTGAATATGGTGTTCGTGGATATTAGTGGAGTACACCAGGATCAATATAAACGATCACACACTGGTCCAGATACTCGCGCAGAACGTCATTCACGAACGCCTGGAA
Organism: Corydoras sp. C115; assembly: GCA_019802505.1. Taxonomy (NCBI): domain Eukaryota; kingdom Metazoa; phylum Chordata; class Actinopteri; order Siluriformes; family Callichthyidae; genus Corydoras; species Corydoras sp. C115. Next base: position 2,833,066 of record JAFMOC010000024.1, on the reverse strand, counting down.
CACAGCAGGTGCATTAGAGAGCCCAAAGGGCATTCGTAATGCCCCGTGGTGGTGAAGAAGGCTGTTTTCCACTCGTCCACCGCACTGATGCGAACCAAATTATACGCGTTGTGGAGATCTAATTTAGTAAAGACGGCGGCCCGACCTAAACGTTCCAACGCTGAAGGGATGCGGTACGCATATTTTCGTGTAACCTGGTTAAGACCCCTGTAATCGATGCACGGACGGAGCTCGGAATTCTTCTTCGGGACAAAGAATAACCCTGAGGCAGCGGGAGAGGTAGAGGGCCGAATGATGCCCTGCACGAGGGAGTCCGTGATATGCTCGCGCATGGCCCTGGTCTCCGCGGCGGTAAGCGGATACGGACTGACCCGAGGTAATTTAGCATTCTCGACCAACTCGATGGCATAGTCATAGTCGCGATGCAAGGCTTAAGCAGCACTGAACACCTCCCCCAGATCGGCATAACACGCGGGAACCCCCGCAGGAAGGACCTCCCGCGCAACCACGGTGGACACCGCGCAGACCTTGCCCCCTGAGGGACTGATGCATGAAGAATAGCAAAACGAGGACCACTGCAAAATCTGCTTGACAGACCAGGAGATAACAGGGTCGTGCCTCTGCAGCCAGGGTAAACCTAGAATAATAACCGACGTGGGAGATGTAATGAGAAAGAATGACAATTGTTCGGTGCTGTACTCCCCGTAACGCTCCCAGGATAAGCCGGAGACCCATCCACCCCACAGACTTGTTGCGGCTCCGAGAGCGCCGATAGACGAATTCCCCCACCGGCGCGGTACTGAGGTCCAAAAAATTCCTCTCCGCGCCAGAGTCCACGAGTGCCCGCGTACGAAACCGACCTGCCTTGAACAACAAGCGTGACCGGCAACATAAACAAACCTCCCGCGGATGATCGAGGGCTTACTGGGTCCTTACAGGCTCTGGACGTTGAGGAACCCCGGGCGGGACGCACCGGGCAGGCGGAGAGCTGATGATTCAAGCACAAGCCGTCACGCTAACGACGCCGCTTCTCTGCGGATGACAGCCGCGCAGCATCCACCTGCATGGGGATCTCCGTAGTCAGCTCCGCGCACGCTTCGGACATGATCCCGAGGCGAGATGCGGGAGCGGAGGGCAGGCGGCACGCGATGAGCTGGTCACGATGTGCTGGTCCAGCTCGAATAAGTCGTTAAGCGTGCAGTCGCGGTCGCGTCCGGTGAGGAGTATCTGTACCTTTGGTCGTAATCCCTCCCAGAAGTGTGAGATCAAGGCGGCATCATTCCATCCGCTGCGCACTGCGAGTGTGCTGAATTCCAGAGCGTACTCAGCTGTGGAGCGTGCACCCTGGCGCAGCCTCATCAGCAGAGACCCCACAGAGTGTCCCTGGTTGGGGTGGTGGAACGTGGAGCGGAAGATCTCCCGGAAAGCGTGGTAATCCGTGGTCTCTCGCGAGCCCGCATTCCACACCGACTCACCCCATTCCCCCGCCTTCCCTCGCAGGTGAGCGAGAACGAAGGCGATCCGCTGTTGATCCGTGAAGTGCCCATGGCTTGCAAAGAACAGATCACACTGGAGCAGGAAGGTCCCACAGGAATTGGGGTGCCCATCATAACGCTTCGGAGGAGACATGGGCCAGGATGCCCGTGGGGCAGGAGAAGAGTCGGGAGTCGGGATGAACACCTCCGGGGAGGGTACGCTGGCCGTCGCAGCACGCAGATGTGTGAGCTCAGATGTATGTAGTCTGTGTGCATTGTAAATAACACATTTATTTAAGTTGTGCAAACCAAAAACATGAGACATTCAGTTTAAAATTTGTCAGTTGTATTTACTAGAATAGTGAGTTGATTTGCTTGTTAAAACCATGAAACTTGTTTAGGGACTCGTTCCTTTTTTCCATAGCCCTTTAGTGTGCTTCCTTTTGCTGTTTTTACTGCTGCCAAAGTTTTCAACACCCTTTTTAGTTTATGTTTTCTAATACAGTATCACTATTTCAGTAAGGACACAGTTGTTATCATTTTCCTCTGGGTTAATTATTATTATCAGCCTGTGCACATAACACAGCACAGCCATCTAAGTGCAGAATTTTCTCACTCTCAACTCCTAACCCTTTAACCTCTGCAACAGAAACCTCCACAGCACACGTGTCTATTTTCCAAAGCCAACCTGTGGATATGATGCTAAGCGGGTGCACTTAACTTCTACACTAAAGTGACAATTCTTTTTTCAGATCCTTAGATAGTTCTTTGAAATAAGGTGCCATGTTGAACTGTCAGTGATCAGAATGAGAGGGTATAAAAGCCATAATATCAAATTTAACACATCTGCTTCCCCTTCACACTTCAGACCTAGTAACACAAACAAGTCACAAGACACAGAGGCTGATTGAGCAGAATTTGGTGGTTAATGACACATTAATGACTGTATGTTGTCATATCTTTAGTGTTGGAGATTTTTAACAAAGCCAGGGCACAAGCCCTCCTTCTACATGGGCCCTATGAATTCATCAGTAACCTGCTTCCTGGCACTGGGCCGCTGAAAGGCAGGCTGTTTTCACTAAAACTCTGTACATGGTGCCTGGGAAGCAATCAAGGTTAGGTTAATTGCCCATGGGCACTTCAATCAGCCATTTTTCCCCTCTGTGCCATATTGAACTTTCAGTGATCAGTATGAGAAGGTATATGAACAATAATATCAAATTTAACACACCTGCTTCCCCTTCACAACTCCTAGTTTGTTGACCTAGTCACACAAACAAGTCACATGACACAAAGGAGAAAATGGCTGATTGAGCAGAATTTGGTAGTTAATGACACATTTATGATTATATGTAGCGATATTTTGAGGGCACAGTGACTTTACACTGTTATACAAGCTGTACACTGACAACTTTTGTATTATAGTGTCATATCTTTAGTGTTGGAGGTATTTATTAAAGCCAGGGCACAAGCCCTCCTTCTACATAGGCTCTATGAATTCATCATCAACCTGCTTCCTGGCACTGGGCTGCTGAAAGGCAGGCTGTTTTTACTAAAACTCTGTACATGGTGCCTGGGAAGAAATTGAGGTTAGGTTAATTGCCCATGGGCACTTCAGCCATAGTACTTGGTGGGACCAGGCATCAAACCAAAAACCTTCAGGTCGCAAGGCTGGTTCCTTAACCACAAGCCTGCGAAATTCAAATTGATTAATTATTTTAAATTAAGTTATTGAACTGTGAGAAGGTAAACCAAAGAGAAAGAATCATGTCTTCCCACTAATCTCTCTAGCTTTGCACATCTGTCATGGCACTCATAAAATGCATCTAGTCCAAGAATAAAATTATCTCATCTCATTATCTTCCACTTATCTTCCTCTACCAGGTTTGCAGGAGGGTTCCCTAGCCCATCCAGGTGATAATATTTTGGGCAGTTTTGCCAGGACAGGGCACCAATCTATCTCTAGTCACACAATTTCTCACACAGACACACACACTATATAGAGGCAATTTAGATGGGGCAATTTGAAGCAGCCACTTCACCTTAAATTTCAAACATTTTTGGACTGTGGGAGGAAACTGGGGAGAACCTGTGCGGACACAGGGAGAACATGGAAACTCCATCCAAATAGGGATTCAAGCCTAGATCCCTAGTAAGAGATGAAAATACTAACCACTATACCACAATGCCGCCTAAAACTAAATTTAAATGTTAAAAAGCCTATAGAAAACATTATATTTACATTACATTTGGTCATTTAGCAGACACTTTTAGCCTAAGTGACTTACATTGTGAGCACAGGGTTGGCCACAGCATCCATGGAGCAACAAAAGCTAAGGACCTTTCTCAAGGACCCACATTGGTTACTTCACTCAACCTGGGATTTGAACCACCAATCTTTAGATTGGGAGCCAAACACCCTAAGCACTGAGCTACTATGGCCACAGACTGGAGGCAGGGAACATATTTTAGCAGTAAGCCAGTGAAAGCCATTGCTGTAACATTTCCACCTGCTGCTGTCTTTTTCAAAGTAGCAATCAGCTGTTAGGATTTAGCCACTGACTCACACATCCAAAAAAAAAAAAAACATTGCTGTTCCAGTCTATAAATACTATCCAGTCTGTTGGAGCGGATACTTTTAGAAACAGATAAGGAAACACTAAGGATTTTTTTCTCTCAATTGGAGACCATTTACCCACAGAGCCTGTCTTCAGGTTGGATTGTTTCTTTTTTCTTCAGTTCATAGAATATATGTCAAATAAACAGTTTCATATGGAGCAGCTATCTGAAGACAAACTTCGGCAAAATCATCCAATAAAAGAGCTGAAGCACCTACAGAATGAGGACGTGTTCACTCCTGCTGAAAACCTACCATTGGGAATAACACAAAAGAATGCTTCTCTTGAACTAGGGACAACAGGTACTTACTGGCATTACTGTGCATATCTATTGTAATGTTTTCGATTTTAACAAAGCCAGCAACTTAAACTTCTTTGCCAGAAAGTGTTTAATACTAATTAGAAATAAAGGCCATGTGAAGTATAAAATCTGACATTTTTTCTTACCAACACAACTTTTCTGAAATTATTAATCTTCTGAGATAATACCATATCTAATGTATTTTGCTGATATATAATCACAAAGAAAATGGAGAAGAAGAACAAGAGGATGTTAATGACGACCTTATTTTGGCTGGTCTGTCTGCTGAAGAACTTGAACAGCTTAAGACAGAGTTGGATATGATTGTTCTTGATGATAGGACACCAGTGGAGATGAAACCAAACACTAGGCTTCATGAATGTGTGATACAAGGTACTTATTTTTAGTGTGACAATTACTGGTCACCATCTTGTCTTTATATATTTTATATGTTTTTCTTTTACACATGGTTAGTATTGTTATTTAGTTTGATAGTATTTATATCCTATGTAAACATGATATTTGGTTTAATAGTTTGTATTAAGCAACTTAATATTATCTCTTCATGGTTATATGACTTCATAGTTATATTGATATTCGCTTATCTCTGGTCTTCAAAGAGGAGCAAAATGAGGAGCAGGATGAAATGAATGAAGATATAATTCTGGCTGGTCTGTCTGCTGAGGAGCTCAGACAGCTCCAGAATGAGATGGAGGTGATTGCACCTGATGAGAGAATGCCAGTGGGGATGAGACAGAAGGATCAGACTACTAAACCACCAACAGGTTCATTTGATCATAGATCACTTGTGGATTATCTGTACTGGGAAAGAAAGGCAAAGCGTTTATTAGAAGAAGAGAGAATTCCCACAACCCTTCTTCTCAGTGAGGTAATAAAAAAGCTTAAATACATTTATTTACATTTGAATACAAAAGATGAAATACATTTTTAACAATGAGGTACAACAAAGAAATATTCAGCTACATATTTTCACATGACTTCTTTTTTATGATCCATAGAAAAAAGCAGAAGCACAAATGAAGGATACAGTAAAGGAAAATAGTGAAATTACAGAGCAAACAGAAGGTGTCCATGATGACATGACAAATCAAGCTAACGCAGAAGAGGGACAAAACCAATCTGTAGAAATGACTGACAGGCCCCCCAAAAAAGTGGATGATTCAGAAATGGAAAACCAACAGCCAAAAAAAATAATAGATGAAAGTATTGTTGCATCTATCACAAATCAATCACATGATCAAAACAATGGAGAATCTATAGTCCACAAGAATGAAAATGAATTAACAGGAGATGAAAGAAAACAGGAAGACCAGAATAATTTTGAACCTGTTCACTCTGCTTATGAAAACTGGCTTCCTGAGAAAGAAAAGAGAGTCATAGCTAAACTGAAGATCCCAAAGATAGCACTTGGTGATGGCCTAATTAAAAAGACTGCAAGACCTTCTGGGAATGATACCAATCTAGAAGGAACTTTAAAAAAAATCCGCAACCAGAACCCTTCTATTACCGAAGTCAACTTAAATAATATTGAAAACATGCCTAAAGTTATGCTCCTGGAATATGTTGAGGCCCTTAAAAAGAACAAGCATGTTAAGACCTTTAGTATTGCCAACACAGGTGCAGATGAAACTGTGGCCTTCTCTCTTGCTAACATGCTGCGAGAAAACAAAAGTATTACCAATTTGAATATTGAATCTAACTTCATTACAGGAAAAGGTATTATTGCAATCATGCGTTGTCTACAGTTTAATGAAACTCTGTTAGAACTGCGCTTTCACAACCAAATACATATGCTGGGTCATCAGGCAGAAATGGAAGTGTCACGTCTTCTTAAATTTAATAACACATTATTAAAGATAGGCTATCACTTTGAGCTGCCAGGTCCCAGAATGGTGGTTACGAACCTACTGACTAGAAATCTAGACCAACAACGACAAAAGAGGATAGAACAGCAAAGACTTCAACAATTACAAGAGCAACAACAACAGATCGCTGAAATGTACAAAAGCGCAGTAACTTTGTCACATGGGCTGGAGATGGGAGCAGACCAAATTTCTGAAATGGAATTTCTACAAGCTGCTCAGCAACTTCCACAAGACTCTCCAGAAACATCAATATTCCAACAGCAACACAATAAACACAATGGCCACCAGCAAAATGTACTTAAATTAGACTCAGATCCTGTCCACATTTTAAGAAATGTTCAACTTAAAAAGACTCCTAAATGCAGGGACACAAACCTGGCACTAATTCAGAACAAGGGATACAGAAATGATGAGCTGAGCAATGTGCAGCTTCATAACTCTTCAAAGACAAAAAGTACTGCAAATAAAAGCCTTCCAGATGACAGTGCTAACCTGAAAGATGTAATAAAGGCACTTAAACCAGTTCCACGAAGAAGACAACCACCTAAAGTGGAGTTAACACCACGTGATCTACTACTCAGTGAAATACGACAGAGCAATGTGGCTTATCTGAAAGCGGTAAGTTCAGTTACCTTTTTAAAAAATTTCTTCTTCTTCAAGAAATTTGTTTGCAATGACAAATCATTAAGTGTGTCTGAAAAGCCAAAGGATTGGAGAGAAAAAAAATCCATCCATTATCTTACACTTTATCCTCTACCATGGTCGGGGGATGTGGGGGGGGATTTCCCATGCCCATCCAGGGGAGAACGTTTCGGGCGCTGGGCAGATACACCCAGGACAGGGCGCCAATCTATCGCTGGGCACACACTCACTCATACAGACACACACACAAACACACTCTATATATGGGATAATTTGGAGAAGTCAATTGACACACAAATAAAAACCAAAATTTAAACATAATTAAACCCATGAGACCACTAAGAAGCACTAGATACAATAGAGATGGCTATGCCAGGAAGAAAGGTAATAAAATATAATTGTTTATTGAGGAACACAACAGAAAATCTGTGATGGAGTTCAAATCTAGTGGTGCTTTTGTCAGATGTCCGTGCATGTGCAGTTTACTTTAATAGAATATTGTGGTCTGGAGCATGGGATTTTTTTAATTGTCTAGAACTATTATTAAATACTTGAAACCAGGGTCCTCCACTATGTACACATATGTATGTATATACGTACACATACATATAAGCGGATCACTTTTCTAGCATCTCTATACTGCAATCTCTTAATTATAATTTTTATTCGCAGTAATGCTTTAGTAGGCACGGTGGCTTAGTGGTTAACATGTTCGCCTCTCAGCACTAGGGATTCCCGGTTCGAATCCCCATCTGGGTGGAGTTTCCATGTTCTCCCCGTGTCCGCGTGGGTTTCCTCTGGGTTCTCCGGTTTCCTCCCACAGTCCAAAAACATGGATCAAGTCAATTTAATTCTCCAAATTGCCCCATATAGAGTGTGTCTGTGTGTGTGAGTGTGTGCCCAGCGATAGATTGGTGCCCTGTCCTGGGTGTATCTGCCCAGCGCCCGAAACGTTCTCCCCTGGATGGGCATGGGGAAACCCCCGCAACCCTAATAGAGGATAAAGCGGAAGATAATGAATGAATGAATAATGCTTTAGTAGTTTTGACACTTAATTCCAGTTTTAGCAGACCAACAATTTGCTCAGCATGTTGTGAATAAAATCAAGCGTGGCAAATACACTGAGCCAACAGAGTCTGTTTGCAAAGTTCTCTGTAGGTTTAAAACTGTTGAAAATGATTCATGAAGCATTAAAAGAAATTATATTAATAATAATATATTCCGCTTCATCACAGAGTCGCTGGAACGTAAACACCGCAATATGTGAAGGATTAATGTACATGTTTATTGCTTCAGTAATGGTTTGGTTCTGTTTGATTTCACATCTTGGGATCGCTGGATTAACCGTGCACATATTATCTCATAAAAAATGTAGGTTTAGTTAGGTAAGTGTGAAAAGTATTTGAGATTAATCATTTTTATGAGCTCTAGTTGTCAATGTGAATGATTCTGCCCAATATGCGTTAACACATTCTAAATGTTTCCAAAAACATACATCACAACCGCCGCCCAACACTGACAAATCATCCGTGTTGGCTCACCCCCCTGCCCCCACGCTGCTCCAGTGCTGCGCTCAATCACAGGAACCTAAACTCCTCCAACGCGCTTGATTTAAATGAAGCAGTGTGTATCATTGGAGTGTATGGTTTCCCCTAGCGGTCCATGCTACGCCTCTAAACTGAGCTAATCGTGAGTGTAAAGCTTGTCTCTTAATTTTAGTTCCGCCTTGTTTTTTGGTCTCCGTGAATTCTGTAAAGTTTTATTCTGTGTGGGAAAGTGCATACCGGTATACCAAAATACCGATTTATATTCTCAAAAATTATGAAAACTGTCAAAATATTTTTATTTAACTGTTTGGGTGACCTGAATTCCTACAACCCCTCTGTTTTTTTTTAAAGCTCATAGTTGCACACTCCACACAAACAGATTTAATTTAAGATTTAATCAGCTCACTTTATAAAATAATAAAGCCCTTTAAGCTTTAAATATGACTAATTGCTTTCTTGATCAGCCCTTAACACTGGGCTGATCACGGCAAAAAACACGGCGCATGGCACAGAGGAGCTGTGGTGGGTGTCCCTTATTTTTGTTTCTAAAAGGTGGCAACCCTAGTTTTAGGTTCTGTCACAAGCACAGTTGGGAATCTGGCAACTGACACAAGCACAGTTGGATCTCTCAGGATAAACACATAGAAACAGCACCAGCATTTATAGACAGGCATTTAGCACTCATGGCCTTAGACAGGCACTCAGTACCACAGAATCATCTCTCTGTACAGTCACTCTGTACAATCACTCTGTACAGTCAGGGGCAGATTCCTGCTCAGTACACACAGGATAGGCTAGTTTATACACACCTTTCAATCTTCCATTTGGGTTTTGAAGAGTGTCTGGAGGGTGGGTATGGTTCTATTGTATGTATGCAAGGATATGGAAAAGGGCTTCAGTGATAAGAACTTAATGCCTGTGTAAAAGGCCTACTTCTGGGTTTTAACACCAGTTGTGACAGATGAAGTGAAGTGAACTGAAGTATAATTGAAGCCAAAGGACACAGTTTACACAATTTTAAATTCTGAAAAAACATTTTTACTGGCGCTTGCTTACTCTTTCACTGCCAAAGAAAGTATATATGCAATTAGCTCATTTGCAAACAAAGCATAATCACATGACCTCTCACACTTGTTTCAGATGTTGAAAATGTCAGGTGTGGTAACCCAGCTGTGTACCTTTGTGGCCAAATTCAGTACACCAAGTATCTTGAAATTGGGATAGATGCATATATATATATATGGGAAGTTGAAGGCCGTAACTCACCTTATTAACACAATTGCAGATTTTAAATGGAGCAAGTAACAATATAATAAAATCACATATATATATATATATATATATATATATATATATATATATATATATATATATATATATATATACATACAAATTATAAAATCTCATATATATATAAATATGTAATAAAATCTATCACTGCCCATAGTCCATGGCACAAGTGCATTTGGGTAGCATGATGTGGCTGCCAGCGATTTGGAACTCCCCTCTGTAGCACCAATAGGAATGTCCTCTGGGCTCTGGATGAGTGTAGTGACAGACAGAAGTCAGGTCCTTAATTGAACAGACCAGTTAAGCCAGGCCCACATGGTTCACCAGCAGAACCGCTGTAGTCTAAAATGTTTGTGAGAACTTTAAGTCATTTGGTAAATACGCATGTTGATGTATAACGAATTTTGATCTAAAACTAAATCTAAAACTTCCTCTATGTACACATAAGGAATTTTTCTCTCAAATACTGCCCACAAATTTGTCTAAATCTGTGTTAGTGAACATGTTTACCAAGATAATCCATCCACCTTACAGGTGTGGCATATCAAGATGCTGATCGACAGCATGATTATTGTACAAGTGAGTCTTAGGCTGGCCATAATACAAGGCAAGTTTAAAATGTGCAGTTAATCACACAGCAAAATGCCACAGATATCATAAGATTTGAGGAAGCCTGCAATCAAGCTTGTTTTCTGCTTTCCACCGGACTCCACTAATACAAGTAAACTGCACATTTTGGAGTGGCCTTTTATTGTTGATCAGCCTAACACCTGTACAATAATCACATTACTGTGATAACAAGATTTATTTTTACAAGTTTAGTCAAAACTCTAGATGCAGCATTTTGAACAAGCTGTAGTTTATTCAACAATTTATTAAAACATCCTGTCAGATTGGGCGGCATGGTGGCTTAGTGGTTAGCACGTTCGCCTCTCAGTGCTAGGTATTTCCGGTTCGAATCCCAATATGGGTGGAGTATGCCTGTTCTCCCTGTGTCCGTGTGAGTTTCCCCACACAGTCCAAAAACATGAATCAAGGTCAATTGAATTCTCCAAATTACCCCATATAGAGTGAGTGTGTGCCCAGCAATAGATTGGCGCCCTGTCCTGGGTGTATCTGCCCAGCGCCTGAAACATTCTCCCCTGGATGGGCATGGGGAACTCCCCGCGACCCTAATAAAGGATAAAGCGGGAGATAATATATAGATGGATGGATCCTGTAAGATTTGCATTACAATATTCTCAATTTAGCACAAGCACAAATTAGTTTTTCTGCATTTTGGTGAACTATATTTCTTGGAATGGATCTTTAATATTATATGAAGGTGGAAAAATTCTAGTGGTATTTAGATTTAGAGGAGCAGGATGTTTGGCCATTCAATCAGCCAGCACATTTGTACTTTAATGTATATTTATATGCAATGTGTAATAAAACCCGTTCCTCTCCGTGGCATATGATACAGCTTCACCTACAGCACACATCATCAGCTCTAATCAATCTTCCTGATCCATGCGTCGGCCCTGCCTTACCCCCCCCCCCCCACACACACACACACACACACACACACAGCACCACTGCACCACAACAGTGTGTTTTACTTTGATTTTCATGGATTTAAATTTAGCCATCCAAGGGAAGGGTTCATGATTGTGACCAAATACACAATATATATAGGATTTTCTTTAATGGAGTACCAACCTGAAATTTTAATTCTTCCTTTATTTATTTTTTTATTTTTATTTTTTTTGCAGTGTAGCTCAGAAACACGCCAAACCAGGTGACGAGACCTTATTTAGTGTTCATTTGTCTTTATCCAGGTTGCTGTGTTACATTGCATATAAGTAATAATCAGTAATAATTTCTTATTCTATACCTGATTTTAATATTCAATAATGTTCACACAACACAAAATGAGCAAAAGTTATTTTTGTTTCAGTAATGCCAGTTTGGTTTAGTGTAACACTGATGTGGAAAGTCTTGATTGATTTAGGGCATCTTGCATTTTATATGTTATTACTTTTTCTGTATTACATTAATATTGAGTAGTTTGGATTTCAATTTGTGTGTGCATTATCAAATTTGCAAATATGAAAAATGGAGTTAGGGTTAGGGTTAGGGTTAGGGTTAGAACATGGAGTTTCCATGTTCTCCCCGTGACTGCGTGGGTTTCCTCCGAGTTTTCTGGTTTCCTCCCACAGTCCAAAAACATGGATCAAGTCAATTGAGTTCTCCAAATTGCCCCATATAGAGTGTGCCTGTTTGAGTGAGTGTGTGCCTAGCGATGGATTGGCACCCTGTCCTGGGTGTATCTGCCCAGCGCCCGAAACATTCTCCCCTGGATGGGCATGGGGAACCCACCCGTGACCCTAATAGAGTATAAAGTGGAAGATAATGAATAAATGAATGAATATATGCAATACATTCATTCGCTCTGGCTTGGGGATCAACAAAAATTATGCACAGAACATAATGTTAAGTGATGCTAACATATTTCATTCATTATCTTCCGCTTTATCCTGTATTAGGGTCGTGGGGGGTTCCCATCCAGGGAAGAATGTTTCGGTCGCTGGGCATATACACCCAGGACAGGGCGTCAATCTATCGCTGGGCACACACTCACTCACACAGACACACACGCATACACACTCTATATGGGGCAATTTGGAGAACTTAGTTGACTTGATCCATGTTTTTGGACTGTGGGAGGAAACCGGAGAACCCGGAGGAAACCCACGCAGACACGGGGAGAACATGGAAACTCCATCCAGATGGGGAGTCGAACCGGGAATCCCTTGTGCTGAGAGGCGAACAGGCTAACCACTAACATATTTAGTTATCTTTTTTTTTTTTCCTGTAACATGAGATATACTCTATAGTCTTATGGTGAGCACTATTACTTATCTCCTTCTTATGAGCCATGATAACAATATAGGGTAATAATTGTAAAAAAAAAAAAACAACAACAAATGATAGCTACCGTGTGACTAATAGTTAACTTTTTTTTTTACATTGCTCTTTACTGTTTCAGGCTCTATGTAACCAAAACAGGTTACATTTTTAACCTTCTACAGAGGTGAAAAGCCAAGGTGGCAATATTCAAAATCTCCTTCACTTGCTTTTTTTGCATGCTTTTTTTTGCCAAGCAAGGGTTAACATCAGATGATGGCTTGAGTTTTCAAGAATTTTGCTGAATTCCAAATCCTTGACACAAATCAAACCCTATTTGTGTGCATGCGCATCATGCAGACATAAGGACGAAGTAGGATACGGTCATAACAAATTCTTGTTATGATTACATACTGTTACATAAAATACATTTATTTACTTGTTTTTCCTTTAAATTACTGTTTGAATGTCTGCAGAGTCCTGAAGTGCTAGTGGATCATGATTTCTCAACAAGAACAACAGTGATTCCATGTTTAAATCACAAGCAACAAATGTTTCATGAACGTGTTACATTAATTCATCCAATCCATTATCTTCTGCTGTATCCTATATTAGGGTCGTGGGGGGGTTCTCCATGCCCATCCAGTGGAGAATGTTTTGTGCGCTGGGCAGATACACCCAGGACAGGGCACCAATCCATCGCTGGGCACACACTCACTCACACAAACACACTCTATATGGGGCAATATGGAGAACTCAATGGACTTGATCCATGTTTTTGGACTGTGGGAGGAAACCAGAGAACCCGGAGGAAACCCACGCAGATACGGGGAGAACATGGAAACTCCACCCAGATGGGGATTCGAACCGGGAATCCCTAGTGCTGAGAGGTGAACGTGCTAATCACTAAGCCACCCGTGGCTTAAGTAATGCTTTAACAGTACTGTAAGAACATGTACTTATAAAAAGACTTTAGTCCATGCCATCAGCAAAACTGTGAATTTATAAAAAATTACAAGCAATTTTTCACCAAAATGGACACTTTTTTTTTTTTTTTTTTTACATCTGGACAAGGTACAGTATGTATTATATTGCATACGAATCATAATAAAATGTCATGCACAAATCTAAGCATGATTTCAGATTCTTTCATACATTTACAAATCTGATTACACGCACACACAGATTAAAATACAGATGCACTTCCCACAGGCATGTTAGCATGACCGCCTCTCAGCGGTCTGAGTGGAGTTTCCATGTTCTCCCTGCATCTGTGTGGGTTTCCTCCGGGTTCTCCAGGTTTCCTCCCACAGTCCAAAAACATGGATCAAGTCAATTGAATTCTCCAAAATTTCCCCATATCGAGTGTGTTTGTGTGAGTTAGTGAGTGCACCCAGCGATAGATTTGCACCCTGTCCTGGGTGTATCTGCCCAACGCCCAAAACGTTCTCCCCTGGATTGGCATGGGGAACCTAGTAGAGGATAAAACAGAAGATAATGGATGGATGGATGTACCTACCACTCCAGATTTAAAAAATATTTTGTTACACCACAGAAATTACTTCTGCTCATGACAATAAAACAGGCAATAAGCAGTATATATTCACAGAAACAGTGAATTGTAGTCCATAATTGCAGGAATGGCTTATATAGTAAATGGAGCTGGTAAAAACAGACAGGTATGGACATAGTGATATGGTTTTAATGTTGTAAAAAAAAAAAATTAGAAATACTTAGATAATAAAACTGACCATATTATATTTTTACTCTATTTCACAGGTACCTCTGCCTAAAAGCCTGGAATCACTGGAATCTAGCCTCTTCTGATTTATGGTACAGTCAAAGAAACTTCAGTATTCTGTGACCATCAAATGGTTCAGGGCTACAGAAATGCGGCAATCAGATTTGAATCCACTGATTTGTTTGTTTTTTTTTTGGTGTTTTTAGTTATGAGCCACCATATTATTAACAAACTATAAATTTTGCAGAAAAGAGAAAGGCCACCAATAAGCTATACATCTTTACATTTGTGTATTAGACCATTCTGGTGAAAGGTGTTTTATGTAAATTTTAAATAACAAGGTCCAGAAATCATCTACATTTCCTTTCTTTAAGGGAAAGTACTAGTATGTACAAATAAATAGTCTGTTTTGTTTTATTTGCTTTTTGTTTTAATAGTTTTGACTGTCAATGCCACCTAAATTTTCATCACTGTGAAAAAACAATGCAAATATATTTAAAAAAGAAAAGCTTGTGACTGTATTCATTAATCCAACAACTTATCCTTCTAGGATCAAACACTAAATCCAGTCATGGTAGAGACGCTACCGGCCATTTTATTAGGTACTGTTAATTGTTTCTCCACTTAAAATATAGTTGTGCTTTGTTTGTTTGTTCTCAAATTACATTCTGTAATCCATCTGTTTCTCTACATACCTAGTTGGTCCCGTTTACTCTGGTTTTCTGATGATCAGGAAGCTTAACCGAGCTTAACAGAGCATCAAGGTGGTAGATGATGGTACAAGTGGACCAGACATCTGTATGTTTTGATTGGTATAGTTATTGGTCCAACAGCATTTCAGTTATGTTGTGTTGTATAAAGTATGAACTTTAAAACTCATCTATAAGATCAGTGCAACTGAAACAAGCAAAATATTTAAAAAAATAAAAATAAAATAAATAAAAAATTTTTTTTTTAAAACCACTGCAATATCGTATTAAATTACTTTATCCTAACTAAATTAATTCTGCTTATGAAGTAGACAATTTAGTAGAAAATTGGCAATTTATCCATAGAAAACAATTGATTAATTACCACTAATTAGTTAATTAACTGATACATTTTTTAATTGATTGATTTTTAATTGATTCATGTGTTGTCATCAATGTCATCCATGAACAATTGTGCAAAGATTCAGCTTAATCGGATAAAGGAAGGTAGGTAACATAGCATTTGCAAACTTTTTACCAGACACACAAACAGATGAAGATAATATAGGGGTGGTAATAAAAAAGACAGTGAGTGTAGCACTACAAATGTATACTTAATTAAATAGCTGGTGAGTTTATTTAAATTGCATATTTTTATTTAATTATGACTGATTGGCAAAACAAAAACTTTTTTGAAAGTTAAAAATATTTGTTCAAAACTTTTAAGACAATTAAATAATCAAACTCATCACATAGGTTCTTTTTTATTTTTATTAAGATGATATAGTGCAATAATTATTGGATTGAGCTGTTGTGACAATATGTATATATGGTGCTGGTTAAAAATTTCCAAATGATTCCAGATGTAAGCCAGACTAAAAGCAAGGGTCTTCTTTAGGAATCAGAAGATGAATCTTTGACATCTGTGCTCTCAGTGGCCTCACTTACTTCACTCATCTCTTTACTTTCTCCTCCACTATCCCCATCACCCTCCTTATCTCCATCCTCTACAGTTAGTTTTTGCACAAGTCCTGTAACTGCATCGGTCTGTGGAGGCATCTCTGATCCCCAGAGACGAACACCAGGTTTCTGCAGCTACAAATAAAAGGAAATTCATGTTGAAAAGAAAATAATGTTCAATCATATCCTGCAAAGGTGAACAGAAAAAAAGACATGGCAATAATTATGGAGCAGACTGTAAATGCACCGATTTACCTTCTTTCTTACTGATAATACTAAAATCTAGTTGTTAGCAGATATAGTGTCCTATCAGCACAGTTTATTTTAGCACAGTTGATGTGCTAGAACTTTCTGAATTTCTGGGAAGAAAAATACATAAATGTAATGCTGAGGCCTAAACAAACGGGAGTGTGAGTATGTCCCCCATTCCCCTCACCTTGGCTCGGTAGCACAGCCACTAGACTCTTTATGATTGGAGAGGGGAAGAAAAATAAATAAATAAAATAAAACTTGTAACTTGGTCTGATCAGTCACATTGCCCAATTTTAACTTAAAAGACACTGAGCCACCAAGGCCCAAGATCACTTAGAACTTAGATCTTTAATTTGCATATTCACAGTAAAAACAAGACACCCAAATTATACTCATGTATTTTTATAAAACCATTATCTAGAGCAAAATTGCTTATTATAAAAAGAAAATAAATCAAATTCAGAAAAAAACAACCTGGGAATCTATAACATGCATGACCCCCAAAAAACATACAGAAAAACCAAGTACCTCATCTGCCATCTGTGTCAGATTTCTCTTCATGGCATATGCATCTTCTCCATCTGCATAATATTTTGGTTCTACTTCACTAATCCTAAGCCACAAAAAAAGTATATTAGTATTATAAGCAAACAAACACATACATACAGTTCTCATATACTCATAGTGTGTGTATACTTACTGAAATTTAAGAGTGTTTGAGTACAAGTGAAGGGCAGCCCGATTGCTGTGGGGGGAAAAAATTGAAATATTTAGCATGAATCGAAAATACATAAGCGGTTTATTGTTAAAAGTCCCATCTCTGACAGACTACAAATATTGCTTTCATTCGTCTTATTAAAATGAATAAAAACAAGGTTTGATTCATAAATGCAATCATTAAAAAAGAAAATAGTTAATGAAATGGTCTTCCTCTTTATTAATTAATCTTCATCCATTTGGCTCAGAGTGACCACACCTACTATGAGCTATTTGAGTGAATAATAAAAAAATATATATTACAAAAAGCCTTAAGCTCACATTTTGGTGTTGTTTCACTTCTTGCCAATTTACAAGTTCCACTACCACAAAGCCTAAGCACACCAAAGTCACAGGAGACTTGTAGGCCCCAACATTTTGCTTACAACGCCACTTTTTGAGCAAAACAGATTTAATTAGGTGACACAAAAGGCTTTCCATAAGTACGTTTTCTCAGTGTGCATGCTCATGTCCTCCTTAAAGAAATGCTATTTGGTAATGCAGCAAACATGTTAGCTGTGTGAATTTATTAAGATGTGTTATTCTTTTAGCAGTAAGTTACAGAAAGTATAAAAAGGTTTTATTTACGTAATATGTTCATACTGTATTTGTTTCATGAGGCATCCAAGAATATTTTTTTTACTATTACTATTTTTAGTTTTTTATAATTTATCTTAGTCTTATCTAAGTATACATGCACATGTGATTTGTTTGTCTGCAGGTTTATACATTTTTTCCCCTCCATTTCTTAATTTTTTTATGTGCGATAATAAATGTAATAAATACTGGTGAAAGAAGTGAAACTTATAACCACTTTTATTACGCATTACCAGGTTTGTCTAAAGTTATTTTCCAAACAAAAAACTTATTCCATTGCCATTTTTCTTAGTTTTGTAAATTCATAATTTGCACCACCCTCCCACTTTAAAACTGAACGTGTGTAGCATGCAGTAGACATACCTCTTTCTAACATGCAGAGAAACATATTTGGCATTGAAGTTCTCAATCATAGCTCGACTGGCTTGATCCATTAACTTTTGAGCCAAACCAAGTCGTCTGTGGGAGCGCTTTACAGCCTACTTAAGAAATACTAATATGAATATAGACAGTATTGACACAAATAAACTGTAAAGAGACAAAGTATTTTTACACACAAGTGAAGTAATATGTCCATGAGGTACATCATCAGGATCCTCTTCCCTGGAAAAAATGAAGACCAAGAACCATTAAATAGAATTACTGCAAATTTAACATAAATTAAAAGTGAATAATTAAAACTGTCCTTACATTTTAGCCAAAACATATCCAACTATTTTACCACTCTCATCTTCAGCAATGTAGGAAAGCTGAAAAAAAGTATTTTTATTAACAGTAAAAAGGAAAACAAAATGGATAAATAAATACATTTTAATTTCAGAATCAACGTGAATACCTGTGGCCATGACAGTCCATGATAAAAGTAGTATTTCATCTGATAATTTTCTGGAAGACACAGCAGGTTGCAGTGTTGCATGTTCATCAAGTCTTCTGGCTACGAATAGAACATTTTTTTTTTTTTTTTAAATGGAGAAAAAAAATATTAAATTATATTTAAAAAAAAAAAAAAATTCTAAAATGGACCAAGAGCAAAGGAAATTGAATGTTTTGATTTGTTATTTTTTTCATGTTTTTTGCAACATGTTCATACTTTAAACATTTATAATTTTGACAAGAAGTATCTTTTAGAGGGCAAAGTATTTTAAGTTATATAATGTTTAAGTTAGGACGGCACAGTGGTTTAGTGGTTAGCACGTTAGCCTCTCAGCACTAGGGATTCCTGGTTCATATCCCAATCTGGGTGGAGTTTCCATGTTCTCCCCGTGTCCGCATGGGTTTCCTCCAGGTTCTCCGGTTTCCTCCCACAGTCCAAAAACATTGTTGAAGGTCAATTGAATTATCCAAATTTCCCCATACAGTGTGTTTTTGTGAGTGTGCCCAGCCATAGATTGGCGCCCTGTCCTTGGTGTATCTGCCCAGCGCCTGAAACGTTCTCCCCTGTATGGGCATGGGGAACCCTATGGCGGCCCTAGTAGATGATAAAGCGGAAGATAATGGACGGATGGATAATGTGTAAGTTTTTTTTATTGTGGAATAATATTCCAGTCTGTGTTGATTGATTTCTATTTATTTTCAGAAAACATTTACTTTTAGTGTCTTCAATAAGTGTTTATCCTGGTGAGTTTAACACCCTTACTTTAGGGTCTGCGTTTTGTAGAGATTTTAAAGTGGCTTCAGAAAGATTTTTTTCTTAAATTGACTTGTCAGGCTTTTTCAAAATTTTGAAAAAAATAATACTTTCTACATTAGAACATTCTTCCTGACATTAAAAAAAAATCCAAGATCAATTCTAAGACCAAAAATATATGAAAAATTAAGGATTTTGAAATGCATCTCGATTAGCACAGAATAATACCAACATCTATTAAGAATATCCTACTAAACAATTAAGACGTGAGAACTTTTTATGAATTAGTGTATCGAACGTTTTCTCCATCGTCTCCATTTTCTTTAACACGCTTTTTGTACATTGCTTTTGATACTGTTATAAAACAGTTCAGAAAGGTTTTAATAAAATAAGCAACAGATAGTTGTGATGTTAGTAACAGTGTTATCTCTTGAGCGCTGTCTGTTCGGACGCTGCAAAAACAGGCGCATGCTGCGAGCGACGTTAGCGTATTAGCTTAGCATAGTCGCTGTGCCAACGTCCACCGTGAACGCTTTAACATCTTAAATGTATTCACACCATCGCCTTTACTCACCCGCGCATTTCGAATATTCATTTTGACAATTGTGTAACGTGTGTTACTAATAACTGCACACTGACGAAAGTCACGTTCAGCGCCGACAGCGTCTCATTCAGCAGGGTGAAGACAAAAACAGCAGCGGAAATAGTCGGCCGGAAATAAAAGTGGATTTTTAAGAGTAAAAGTCTCAGAACACGCACTTGCGGACTCGTAACATTGAAATTCTTCGGCGTTGAGTTATAAATTAAACAGCCCTTAAAATGAACATAACAAGTGTTATGGACTACAATGAATTCATGTGAAAATAACTCATTTGATAACTCAAACCACATTTACATGACACGATACTATAGAAGTCAGTTATTCTGGAGTCACATGCGGAACTGTCAATCAAACTGCATACTACAACATAACTTCGCTTTATTAACGCTAACTTCTATTCTTGTCTGTTTTTAAGGTGTTGTTGCTTCTTAGTGGGGTCTTCAGTTCAGTCTTTGTTCATTCAGTATTATATTCCGCTTAATCCTCCACTCGGGCACCAAATTATTGCTGGGCGCTCTCACTCACACTCTATGGGGCATTCAATTTACTTTGAATCCTGATTTTTGGACTGTGGGAAGAAAACAGGAGTGCTGGAGGAAACCCACACGGACACCACCCAGAGTGGTGTCCGTGTGGAACCTGGATCTCCAGCGCCGAAAGGTGAACCTGATAACCACTAAGCCACCATGCCTCCCGGAATGTTTTCAGCCTTGATTTAAAAGTTGTGCTATAGTGGCTAGATGCTGCTTCTTTATGTTTCCTTCTCACGTGGGGCACAATTAAAGACAAGTTCTTAAAGCTGTGAGAGATCTGCTTGGTTCATATATTTGTAGCAAATCTGATTAATACACTGGTCCTACACCATTTAAACATTTATAGACCAATAACAACACCTTAAAGTCTATTCTGTAACTGACTGGTATCTTGTTTAAGGACTTCAGAATAGGGGTGTGATCGTCTTTTGCATGTGGTAAGATCTCTGTCAGCTACATTTTAAATCAAATAAAGCTGTTTAATGATCTTTTTTAATCAATCCTGCAAGAAATAAAAGTATGGACACGTTCCTGGTCTGGAAATCTCGAATGTTTTGGACATTCTTAAGATGGTAAAAAGATGATAAACATTCTCCTCTGGATGGGCATGGGGAACCCACTGTGACCCTTAATTAAGTAGAAGAATTAAGTAGAAGATAATGAATGAATGCATGGTTTAGCCAGGCAATCTCTAATCTTAATGATATTCTTCCATCCATCCATTATCTTCCGCTTAATCCTCTACTAGGATCGCGGGGGTTCCCCATGCCCATCCAGAGAAGAATGTTTCGGGCGCTGGGTAGATAGACCCAGGACAGGGTGCCAATCTATCGCTGGGCACACCCACACTCACACAGACACACTCTATATGGCGTAATTTGGAGAATTCAATTGACCTTGATCCATGTTTTTGGAATGTGGGAGGAGAACCCGGAGGAAACCCACGTGGACACCAGGAGAACATGGAAACTCCACCCAGATTATGATTCGAACCGGGAATCCCTAACACTGAGAGGCGAATGTGCTAACCACCAAACCACCGTGCTGCCCACTGGTATTCTTAAGATGGCAAAAAACTGATCAAGTAACTGCTTTAACATGACTACTAAAACTGAGATCTGAGTCCATTAATAAAGCGTTTTAGATGTGAGGGCTCAATATGCAGCCTAGTCTATGCCTTAATTTGCTAAATTATCATGTGCAGTGAAAATTGAATGTTTTATACATCATCAACATCCATCCATCCATTATCTTCCGCTTTATCCTATATTAGGGTCGCGCGGGGGGGGGGGGGGGGGAGGTTCCCCATGCCTATCCAGGGGAGAACGTCTGGTGCGCTGGGCAAATACACCCAGGACAGGGCGCCAACCTATCGCTGGGCGCACACTCACTCACACAGACACCCTCTATATGGGGCAATTTGGAGAATTTAATTGACTTGATCCATGTTTTTGGACTGTGGGAGGAAACCAGCGAACCCGGAGGAAACCCAGGCGGACACGGGGAGAACATGGAAACTCCACCCAGATGAGGATTCGAACTGGGAATCCCTAGCGCTGAGAGGAGAACGTGCTGACCACTAAGCCACCGTGACATCATCAACATTCATTCATTCCTTCATTATCTCCCGCTTTATCCTCTATTAGGGTCGCGGTGGGGTTCCCCATGCCCATCCAGGGGAGAACATCTCGGGCACTGGGCAGATAGACCCAGGACAGGGTGCCAATCCATCACTGGGCACACACTCACTCACACAGACACACTCTATATGGGGCAATTTGGAGAATTCAGTTGACTTGATCTATGTTTTTGGACTGTGGGAGGAGACCGGAGAACCCGGAGGAAACCCACGCGGACACGGGGAAAACATGGAAACTCCACCCAGATGGGGATTCGAACCGGGAATCCCTAGCGTTGACAGGCGAACGTGCTAACCACTAAGCCACCATGCCGTCCCTAAAATGTAAATGTAACATGGAAACGGGCTCCCAGAAATCAAGTTTGACTCTTATTTTGAAAAATATACTTCTGCTTTGCCGACTGACTTGGCTGCTCTTTGTTGTTGCCTTCGCGTTTCACTAAAAGCTCATTTGATTGGTCGCACGTCATCGCACTCGGAACTTCAGGTGATATAATGTTAGGACAGCAGTTCCCGGCTGATCATTAGAGATCGCTGTCTGTTTCTCAAGTGTGAACTCATTCAAGTTTTCATTAGTGCTCACCCAACTGTAAGTACTGTACATTATTACTGTGGAATCAACAATTAAAAATATTTGTGCATTATTATTATCACTAAGAAGACCATGAATGTTGGTCCGATGACAGCATTTGCGACTGAATTAGTTTTCAGTGGAATTAAGATGAGAGATTGTAGTCCAAATAAGTATAATTATCTCAATTTCACACCGAATATTATTTAAGTCGCAAAAAATACTGCAAACTACAGACTTATTTATACTAAAGTATTAAATTTGCATTAGTATTATTACATAGTGCCCAGCGATGGATTGGCGCCCTGTCCTGGGTGTATCTGCCCAGCGACCGAAACGTTCTCCCCTGGATGGGCATGGGGAACCCCACCGCGACCCTAATAGAGGATAAAGCGGAAGATAATGAAGGAATGAATGAATTATTACATAGACTGCAAATGTTTGTCGTTGACAGTGTTTGCAACTGAAATAGTATTCAGTGGGGGGGGAGATGTATAGTACTGTACTTGGACTACAATCTCTCATCTCAATTCCCCACTGAATACTATTTCATTCATTATCTCCCGCTTTATCCTCTATTAGGGTCGCGGTGGGGTTCCCCATGCCTATCCAGGGGAGAACGTCTCAGGCGCTGGGCAGATACACCCAGGACAGGGCGCCAATCCATCGCTGGGCACACACTCACTCACACAGACACACTCTATATGGGGCAATTTGGAGAATTCAATTGACTTGATCCATGTTTTTGGACTGTGGGAGGAAACCGGAGAACCCGGAGGAAACCCACGCGGACACGGTGAGAACATGGAAACTCCACCCAGATGGGGATTCGAACCGGGAATCCCTAGCGCTGAGAGGCGAACGTGCTAACCACTAAGCCACCGTGCCGCCCCAAATAAGTATAATTATCTCAGTTTTACACTGAATATTATTTAAGTCGCAAAAAATACTGCAAACTACAGACTTATTCATACTAAAGTATTACATTTGCATTAGTATTATTACATAGTGCCCAGCGAGGGATTGGCGCCCTGTCCTGGGTCTATCTGCCCAGCGCCCGAAACGTTCTCCCCTGGATGGGCATGGGGAACCCCACCGCGACCCTAATAGAGGATAAAGCGGAAGATAATGAATGAATGAATTATTACATAGACTACGAATGTTTGTCGTTGACAGTGTTTGCAACTGAAATAGTATTCAGTGGGGGGGGGGGGGGGGATGTATAGTACTGTACTTGGACTACAATCTCCCATCTCAATTCCCCACTGAATACTATTTCAGTCATAAAAAAATAATTCAAACTACAGCCTTATTCATACAAAAGAATGTTTAAATTAGTATCACTAAATAGACAAATAGACAGCACTTGCGAATGAAATTGGGAATTGAGGAAATCGAGATGAAAGTTAAGATTTATAGTTCTGTACTTGAATAGGATTTCAGTCGCAAATGTCAACGGCCAACATTCATCGTCTATTTAGTGATCATAATGCAAACATAATTCTTTTGTATGATTGAGGCTGTAGTTTGCTTTAATTTTTTTTGCAACTGCAATAATGTTCAGTGGGGAATTGAGGTGAGAGATTGTAGTCTGAGTACAGTACTATAAATCTCAACTCTCATCTCATCATTACTTACTGAATACTATTTCAGTTTTAAAGAATTACTGCAAACTACAGTGTTATTCATACAAAATACTTGTTTTCATTAGTTTCACTATAGAGACAATGAATGTTGACGGTTGACAGCATTTGTGACTGAAATAATATTCAGTGAAGAATTGGGATGAGAGTTGAGATTTATAGTACTGTACTTGCACTACAATCTCTATTTTTAATTCTCCACTGAATAGTATTTCAGTCGCAAATACTGTCAACGACAAATATTCGTCATCTATGTAGTGATACTAATGCAAACATAAGTCTTTTGTATGAATAAGGCTGTACTTTGTTGTAATTCTTTATGACTGAAATTTTATCCAGTGGGCAATTGAGATGAGAGATTGTAGTCCAAATCTCAAGTCTCATCTCAATTCCTCACTGAATACTAGGGGTGTATTCAACTACAGATTTTCGTAGTCGAATCTGATTCGTCAGATTTTCCCTATAGTCGACTGATAGTCGAATCAGTTAAAATTTCACCACAAGATGGCGCTATAAGCATAGTTTTTAAAAAAGATTTATATATATAACCTTTTTTTTGTTTTTATTTTTTCTTTTTTTTTCTAGAAATTATGATGATTTTATTTGACAAAAGGCTATATATATATATAACGAAAACAAAGACATTTCATGTAAAAACTAATGCTTAGCAGCAGCCATGGACACCCCCATGTGGTCAAAATGGTACATTCGACTATGAGGTTCATAGTCGACTACGGTTCTCCGAATCGAATCGTCGAATCAGCAAATATTGCAGCTCACCCCTACTGAATACTATTTTAGTCACAAAGAATTACTACAAACTACATCTTTATTCATACAAAAGAATTATGTTTGCATTAGTGTCACTAAATAGGCAAATGTATGTCGTTGACAGACTTTGCGAATGAAATTGTATTCAGTGGGGAGTTGAGATGAAAGTTAAGATTTATAGTCCTGTACTTGAATAGGATTTCAGTCGCAAATGCTGTCAACGGCCAACATTTATTGTCTATTCAGTGATACTAATGCAAACTTAATTCTTTTGTATGAACACAGCTGTAGTTTGATGATTTTTTTTGTAACTTAAATGGTATTCGGTTGGGAATTAAGATGAGAGATTGTAATCCAAGTACAGTACTATAAATCTCAAGTCTCATCTCAAATGAATTCTGCTAAGCATCAAAAAAATGTGCCGCTTCCTTTCCACTCTTGATTTTTAGCAAGAGGTAGAGAATAAGGAAGTGAGGAATGTTGTAAACTTGTTCTAATTTTCTTCTGAAACTTGTCAACTGAATATAGTTCCACTTAGACTCAAGCTTGCATATTGCTTTATTTTGTAGTATCGTTCTTACAGTCTTGAGTGTTTGTTCTTACAGCTAAATCTATATAACCTTTTTAACATTGCTGGTTGTCTAACTTGACAGTATGTCTCCGGCTTTGAAACCAATTTTGGGAATAGTATTAACTTTTTAATCAGTGTTATTTATTCTGTAATAATGATTTTGCATGTGGTTATTCGCTTTACTAGTGAATAACAGATTTCCACTTATAAATTTAAAAGCTGGATGTATTCTAACTTGTACTGCAAAATACACGGAACTGGAGTTTGGAGTTCTTAGATTTCACTGATCACCAACATGAATATACAATTGTTTTTTTGGTACATTGATCTGTGCAATAAAAATAACAAAGCATTTTAGAAATCAAGGCAGTTCTAGATACAGCAGAGGTCAAGTATGAATAAAATCAGTTTTTTAAATCAGTAAGTCAGATAATGCTCTTATACAAACATTAGACAATAATCATTTGTTGATTATTAATTGTTGATATGTCTGAGTTTAAATGACCCTGGTTATTTTTTTAAAGGTGATGTTGCACTTTTTTTTGCAGAGAAAATGAGTACCCCATCACTTTCACGTGATGATGTATTTGGGGAGCTGAGAAAAGAGCTTTATGATGATAAAGAATTTCACCAGACTGATGTTCATATCTTCATTATCATGGGTGCTTCGGTAAGTTGAAATTTGGCAATTCAGAAGAACTAACGCTTTGGGAATGGGGAAATGTTCTTATTGCAAAATACTTTTTCTAGTCTTTCACGTGGATTAGATATTATGAAACCTGGTGGACAAACATTGTTTTTTTTTTTTTGTAAAATTAGAAGAGGCTATATATTTTCCTTGGCATGTGCTTTTGTAGAAACAAGCTTAAAGTACATTATGCTTGATATTTTAGAGACTGTTTGGAAAATGGGTGTGGTTTGAACGAGACTGTTCAGTATCACTCTTAGTCAGCACTTTTTTTTGTTTGCGGGAGAAAGCGAGGGAGCGTGTAAGTGAAGCCTACAGAGAGTAAAGAAAAGACATTGAGTAGTTTGGATTAGTGACTTGAGGAAGGACAGTGCTCATGTTTGAGCATGTTGCTCAATGTGTAATTATCAATCACACTATATATATATATATATATATATATATATATATATATATATATATATATATATATATATATATATATATATAAAAGATCATAGAGAGAGAGAGAGAGAGAGAGAGAGAGAGAGAGAGACACCAGAGAGAGAGAGAGAGAGAGAGAGAGAGAGAGAGAGAGAAAGAGAGGAGAGAGAGAGAGAGAGAGAGAGAGAGATATCATTCTGAGTTTGAAAATGCCCTGATGTTTAGGAATAAGACACCAGAATTCAAAAACAGAGGTTAAATTATCTGGTACCTATAAATGGTGAAAAAAAACATAAAGATGAAGAACTGCACACAGTTAAGATAAAGGTAACCCCAGAGGGTTTGACATCTATTTTTTTCAACCACTGGTAAAATACCTCCTTGTTACTGTAAAGTGTGTTTCTATTCCTTACTTATAGGCACCCTAATGAAATGCTTCTTCAAGTCTATTTTTCTACTTACTCTACCAGCATAACCGGCCATGTGTTAACCTCCTTTGTCATTGAGTTTCAATGTTAATGGTCATGTTATCCACCTTTGAGGTATCTCCCAGGAGCCATGCTTTTACAGACTTCTGGGGTATCACTGTATACACTACCAACTTAAGGATTCAGAGAACTCTTTTTTTTTAAGTTTTTATTAATATTTACATACTGTAGGTCAGAGTCAAATATACAGTGTAAAAGATTACACAATTTTTATTTGTTTTATTATTTGATTGTTTGTTTTATGGCGGCACGGTGGCTTAGTGGTTAGCACGTTCGCCTCTCAGCGCTAGGGATTCCCGGTTCGAATCCCCATCTGGGTGGAGTTTCCATGTTCTCCCTGTGTCTGCGTGGGTTTCCTCCGGGTTCTCCGGTTTCCTCCCACAGACCAAAAAAATGGATCAAGTCAATTGAATTCTCAAAATTGCCCCATATAGAGTGTGTCTGTGTGAGTGAGTGTGTGCCCAGCGATGGATTGGCGCCCTGTCCTGGGTGTATCTGCCCAGCGCCTGAGACGTTCTCACCTGGATAGGCATAGGGAACCCCACCGCAACCCTAATAGAGGATAAAGCGGGAGATAATGAATGAATGTTTGTTTTATTATTTGTTTATAAAATTGAGAGGATATTGCATAGAATTTTAAAATGTTGTGAAAACTCTCTTTTGGTTTAGTGTTTCAGTCACCCTGTGCAAATTGCCAACTTTGGCCACAGACTATAACACTTCCTCTTCCATGGTTTACAGTTGGTGTCACAGACTGGGGAACAATAATTTCACCTACTTAATGGGATAAAAAACATGTAATGTACCTAATATTTCATCAGTCCATAAGACTGGTGTTTAATTTGTATTGTTTACGCTTATTTACTGCATATGTACTGAGAAATGTCTAAATATTGTAAATATCAGTGTGTTCCAAGATTAGTGTCCAGTGTACATCGTGAAAAACCAATGTCTGGTCAATTAGCACATGATCATCTTCACCAATATTTATGCATATAAACACTATATATTTATACAATATGGGCCATGCATTTCACACCTAGTCCAAATTTAATGATTCTATGATATGCAAAAATGCAGTATAAAGAGCCATTTCATCGCAAATGCAATTACTTGTGTGACCAGAATGAATGTATTTACTGAAGAAACAAATCCACGCTGCTCTAACTGCTCTAAGTCTCCTTTAACTGTAGCTTATATAACACTCAGCAATAATCCTGATTTAATTCTGATTAATTGTGTACAAAATTATTTGTGTGCTCTGGGTGTGTGTGTGCGCGCGCATGCGTGTAGCTGTTTTTGTAAAGTCAGTTCCTATACACCTGCCTCCATCCTCATTTCTCTGATACTTGTTACAGTATAGTATTTTTTTTACATACATTTTGACAATGCGGGCGGCACGGTGGCTTAGTGGTTAGCATGTTCGCCTCTCAGCGCTAGGGATTCCCGGTTCGAATCCCCATCTAGGTAGAGTTTCCATGTTCTCCCCGTGTCCGCGTGGGTTTCCTCCGGGTTCTCTGGTTTCTTCCCACAGTCCAAAAACATGGATCAAGTCAATTGAGTTCTCCAAATTGCCCCCTATAGAGTATGTTTGTGTGAGTGAGTTTGTGCCCAGTGATAGATTGGCACCCTGTCCTGGGTGTATCTGCCCAGCGCCTGAGACGTTCTCCCCTGGAAGGGCATGGGGAACCCACCGCGACCCTAATATAGGATAAAGCAGAAGATAATGAATGAATGAATTTTGACAATGCTTTTTAAACTTTTTTTGTTAAATAAATAATTGACAATAATTTCACTTACAAATGCAAAAATGTATCAACAACATGTTTAGGTAACAAAATTAATCCTGTAGCTGTTGGAGTTAATAAGTAGAAGTAGAACTTATTTTTGTTTGGTTATGTTATTGTCCAGTTTAAAAGATAATTGTTTGGTACATTTGGTATTGTTTATTAAAGAGTTAATGAAAGGTTCTGTAGGATGGTCTTACTCAACTGAACTTAGTAGTAGTTTTTCAAATTTTTGAAAAATGGACACCTGATCACTACACAATCTGCCAATGGCCGTCCTATACTGTTAATGCTGCCAGGCCACTCAAGGAGTTTGTTTCCCTAACTGAGTCTTGGTCCTCCCACAATTTGTTCCATAAAAAAACAACATAATAGGGAGTTTTTTTTTCTTGCAACTGCCACTTCGGCTTCCTCTTTGTGGGCTCAGTTGTATACAATGTAAATCTGCTTTGTGACTATTGTATAAAGCACTGTATAAATAAATTACTTGAACTTGAAATGTATGTAACTAATCTTTAATGTGCTTTTTGCCAGGGCGATCTGGCAAAAAAGAAAATTTATCCAACTCTATGGTAAAATGGGTTTTATTACCTAACAATTAAAAAATATCTGTCATGTCTAAATTATATATCACTTAATATTATACTGCAACTTTTTAGGGACTTTAAATTATATATGTTGCAAGTACATACATCTCTGTAATACCATGTTTATATTTCATTCTTTATTAGGTGGTTATTTAGAGATGGCCTTCTACCTGAGCAGATATACTTTGTGGGATTTGCTCGCTCACCCCTTGCAGTTGAAGACATTCGCACATCCTGCCTGCCTCACATGAAGGTACTATACCAGATGAAAACCATGTGTGTCAACTATCCTAATTTAAATTCATTGACTGGCACCAACTTTAATCAAAAATCTTTTAACAGAAACATTAGGTTTAGTGATCGGCCGATTAATCGGGCCGATTTTTGGCATTTTTAGATAATCGGCATCGGTCGATATATGAGCGCACAAGGCCGATATTTAAACAATGCCTACAGGCAATGCTGTGGGCAGCTCCGTCATTCTGGCTCAATGACTGAATACAGACATTTGATCTAACTTTTTCTTAGAGTGACCCCTAGTGTTCTTCCGGCAGAACGTCAGTCAATGCTCAAGGCAATAGATCAGTGTTTTGAAACTGCACTACGTCTAATGAGAGAAAACGGTTTCTCTTTCGACTCTCAGTATTTGTTACTGGCTGCTCTTTGTATAAAGTCTGCATAATTAGAACGATTATGTTATTTAGAGAGAAAATGCCAATAGTTTTATTTGGAACTGTAAGCTTAGCAACCACTTGAACAGCTAAACTGGCCAACTAATACTAATTAGCGCTAGCTAACGCTATAATAATGTTCCGGGATGCTATTTGTAACATATAGTGTTTACTGTTTGTATAATTAGGGCGATTTTGTTAAACTGGCTAGCTAACGCTATATATCGCTAGCACTAACTGACGCTAGCTTACAGGCAGTGTTGTGCCAGTTCACAGCTTTTCTGAACTAGTTCAAGTTCAGTTCATACATGTTCAAAGTGAACATTTCATGTTCAAAGTTCACTATTTTAATTCTGAACTAGTTCAAAGTTCAGTTCATTTAATTTTTTTTCTTGAGATATTCAAATTACTTTTTTTCACACTACAAACTACAATATTTGTTTGTTAATATTTTATTTATTTATCTAAATTAGCTAAATTGGCTCATTAGTTCAAAAAGTTTATTGAATGTTGTTCTGTGTGCATTGTGCAATGTTCATCAATAAATGTTCATTCTAAAAAGATGCTGCTATCTGCTTATGTTTAGGTACACTGAAACTTTAATTAATAATGTGTAATTTAAAGTTGAATGTTTTTAATACTGCTCTCTGTATTGCAAAAAGTAGAGTAGACAGTGATAAACTGTCTGATTACTTTTGTGTCTTGTTTATTATTATTGTTATTATTATTATTATTATTATTATTATTATTATTATTGTACTTCATTAGTTGCAATAAAACTGGTAATATCAGCTTTATATATCGGCCATCGGCCACTTCTGTCATCTATATATTGGCATCGGCCATTAAAAAACCCATATCGGTCAATCACTAATTAGTAATAAAAACCAACATAATTTTTTTGATCTATACAGATCTGTTCTACTACTAGTATGTGTGTGTGTGTGTGTGTATATATATATATATATGCACATATTAAAAATTACAA
The DNA here is from genome assembly GCA_019802505.1 of Corydoras sp. C115. NCBI lineage: Eukaryota > Metazoa > Chordata > Actinopteri > Siluriformes > Callichthyidae > Corydoras > Corydoras sp. C115. Next base: position 2,801,838 of record JAFMOC010000024.1, on the reverse strand, counting down.
ATAATTAAAAAAAAAAGGTTTTTTTTCTTAGGTAACAGACGCTGAAGCGGAGCGTCTCTCTGACTTTTTCAGCCGCAACACGTACATAAGTGGAAAGTATGCTGATGAGGGTGATTTTTACAAATTGAATTCTCACCTGTTGTCACTGCCTGGGGCGGCTGAGGCCAATCGCCTCTTTTACCTTGCCTTGCCACCCAGTGTTTACCATGATGTAACCAAGAATGTTCGACAACACTGTATGAGTACTAAGTAAGAATCATGACCTTCTTGTTGGCTAGTGCTAAAATATTATGTCAACAAATTAAACATTGTTAGATGTATAAAAAAGTAATAATAGACATTGTATAATTTGCAGGGGATGGAATCGAATAATTGTAGAAAAGCCATTTGGTCGTGACTTGGAGAGCTCTGAAGAATTGTCCAATCATCTTTCTCTTTTATTCACCGAGGACCAAATTTACCGAATAGACCATTATCTTGGCAAGGAGATGGTGCAGAACCTTATGGTTCTCAGGTGGTGTTCTACAGTAAAATTATTTTACATTTATAAAACTACTTGCTGTTTATTTGTATTTATTCTAATAAAAGTGAATTCTACTTATGTTCAAATTATGGTTTCAGGTTTGGAAATAGAATATTTGGACCAATTTGGAACCGGGACAGTGTGGCTTGTGTGGTTCTGACCTTTAAAGAGCCTTTTGGAACCCAGGGCAGGGGTGGCTACTTTGATGATTTTGGCATCATCCGGTAAGATCAGTGTGTCTATTTTACAGAAATTTATTGCAGTATTTAAAATGTGTTTATGATGAGTATATTTTTCATAGCTTTCAAAAGAAAACTATCATCTATTTTAAAAACACACTGCCTTGCTAGATGATTATCTATATGATTTTTAAACAATGTCACCAACAACAAAATCCAAGCGATATAAATTACAGATTGCTGTTATTTAACAGTGTCTTGTTTAATGACTCGTATTACAATGCTTTTGTTTTATGTGTAGTGATGTCATGCAGAATCATCTGCTGCAGATGCTGTGTCTTGTTGCCATGGAAAAACCTACATCCACCAGTTCAGATGATGTGAGAGATGAAAAAGTGAGTATTCTGCAAGGCTTAAAGTTAAATGCTATTATGGTTTTACTGCATCATTCATTCATATATTCATTTAAATTTTTAATTAAGCCCGTTACCATAAATAGGTTAGTTGAGTACACTAGACAGGCATGTAACTGCCACAAACAGACACATTTAATCCATCCACATGCATGTGCATGGACACAGCTCTCGTGCTTCACTGCTTTGACTATTCAGCCCTCTCTTCTACTGAGAGCCTCTTTTCTCCCCTTTGTTCTCTTTACAGACTGTTACAAAATAAAAGACAAAGGGAGGCTTATCAGATCAGTTCTATGCTGTTGTGATTGGCCATACACTTGTAAATGCGGAATTGCTCCTCCAAACTGTCGCAATGTATGATTGTGCAATGTGCCTGTTATTTAACAGCTTAACACAGAAAACATTATTGGCTGCAGATGCACCTGCAGGTGCGGTTGCATGCTTTAGCTCACCTGGGGTCAGGTTGTGGAGTATTAACAGGCCAAAGTCATGAGGCATCAGTCCCAGAAATACATGGTAATTTATCTTCCGCTCTAATCGGTGTCTGATCGACAATGCCGCTCTCACATAAAGTTTTGTGAGTGTTAAGGTTTACTACAACATTGTTTGGTTGAAAAATGGACTGTATATCAATTGACCTCAGAGCAGACACACGTGCAAACACTTTCACACCTAGGATCAATTTTATAACTTTAGTTTATCTACCTTATTGATGGATCAATTATTGTTGAACTCCACTCAGTAATGACTTTGTTTGGCTTAATGGCAATTTAACCCAGGACCTTCTTATACTGTATTACATTTAGTCATTTAGCAGACGCTTTTAAGTCAGTAGTTAAGTACAGCTACAATGTAGAATTCTCAAACCTGATCATCATCCGATCTAGACATTTTTTTTTCTTTTTTCTTTTTCTTCTTGCTGTGACAGAGTTAGCCTTCTAAACTTAACACCTATTATGCAAAGATTACTAATGTTTTATATAAAATTGGAAGATTGGTAAACTCCCTGTGTCTGTGTGATGTTCATGTGGCTTTGTGATATTCATATGGGAACTCTAATTTACAGACATGCTAGTAGTGAATTTGTGATACTTGTGTAGCATGTATCTAATATCCCCATGATTTTAACATTGGTGAATTGTTAATATCTAATTGCCTTTGTAGCATATATCTGACATCTCCATAACTTTCATTCCATTTCTGTCCCAAAACTGGCTATGAGGCATTAAACCCATTATTGAATTAATCAACATACTACACAGCATTGAATCAACATTGTTCCACCTGAATTTGAAATTTTAAAATCTGCTGAGTGTCTCCTTTTTGGCCAAATGATTTTTTGGCTAAGCAGTGTGATGCTCCAAAATTGATTCATGCTGTTGAATTTAGTTCCTTGAAGTGTTCTTTCCACCATCGGATCAGATGACATCCTCAGTTGAGGTCTTAACTCGCTATCACTTATGTGAACAGCCAGCGTACCTGACTTGTTTCCAATGAAGGTGACATTCCATTTATAAACAGCTTAATTCAGCATTGCCTCCACCAGGAACTTTCTCCACTAATTGCTTTGCAACTGGCCTGTGATTTAAAAAAAAAAAATCTTACAATTACTGGGCGCATTATAGAATGGCTTTATACATTCAGTCATGCTGTTGAAACTCAAGCAGGCCTGGCATTGTCCTGCATAAAAACCTTTCCAAAGAGAATGCAATAGTATGCAATGAAAACTAAAGCTACTTTATTAAATTGTGTTATAATTTATTAAAATATTTCTTGAACAGACTGAGGTAATTTTAGTTTTAATTGTCAACGTAATTATAAAGAACACTCAAATTTGGGACATGGGCAACATAAGGCTCAAACGTTAATAATTGTTTGGGAAGAGTTTGCAATTTTAAATGTTAAAAGATGTGTTCATCAAGATTATGTATAAAAAGAGCATTTATAAGTAACACATTACAAATCAGTTGCATTATAGCAGCATTACATATTTTCAGTTATATGGTTTAACTCTTGTAATTTAAATCTTTACTAAACAAGCAACTTAATCAGCATCTTAAAATCTAGATAAGGAAATATACCATCTCAGCAAGTATTAGTTAAAAAAAAAAAATCAATGATGCAATGATTTTATTAATTTATCTGGAGTGTTTACACATATTTACATATGTAGCATCTGTGCCCAATGTGTTTACAGTGTTTACATTGTTGTTCCCTGTTTTCTATGTGACTTGTGTCGTGTTAAGCTCATCAAATTGAAAACTAAGTAAATAGTAATAAAGCATAATAGCATGCTAGCAGATCTTCTTTGTTTCCCTCTGCAGGTGAAGGTACTGAAGTCTATTGCCCCTGTTACCCTCTCAGATGTGGTCTTGGGTCAGTATGTAGGCAATCCACAAGGAGAAGGAGATGCAAAGTTGGGCTACTTGGATGACCCTACTGTACCTACAGGCTCGACACAGGCTACATTTGCTACTGCGGTCTTGTATGTAAGGAATGAACGCTGGGATGGTAAGTGTAAGGCAAATAGTTCATTAAAATTGTGAATATTATCTAAATTATCTTACTAAATATATAATCATGTCCTAAAAAGATAAAATGAACAGTTTCTGAAAATATGGTAATTTTATAAATGATATTATATTTAATTGCACATATCTGTACCTAAATGTTTATTTTCACGGTGGCTTCCTCAAATAGCAATTAATGAAACTTTTTTTTTTTAAATCTTGTGAATCAAACTAATATTTAAGGATTATGTTTAGGGTGTAATTAATTAGTTTTGTAAAAGTGTCTATGTTGAATTACAGTTAGAGCAACCTCACTGGTGCAGGCAATGAGGATGTTGGAGGCATAAAACTAATTTTAAACAGTTTTTGCATTTTTGCCAACTTTAATCCTATGATAGAAGGTGGGATGTTGCTTCAGCTCCCGGAGATGCAGCAGTCCTCCCTCAGATGAACCAAGATGTGCCAGATCTAGTCCTTTTAGAGTGACATTTTTCATTATCTGAATATTGTACATTTTATACAAAGCTGGTAGATTGGTAAACATGTAAATTAGTGTTCAGGCTCAACTTCTTTTCCATGTCTATGGCTTCCCGAACATGTTCTTCCTGTGCAAAACAAACAAACCCAAAACATGCTTGAACTCCTCCACCTGAGTGGGAGGTTTAGAAACTTTGCAATTCCTAAGAAAATAAGAATTGTGTTTAGGGTAAAATTAAGAATTAGTTTTGTAATGTTATTCTAGACTATATGCACCAAAATAGGACCAAGTCATCATACTTCTGTGCTTCACAGAAAAAAAATATATATGTTAAAATACAGTTGGAGCAAACTCACTGCTACAAGCAATGTGCAAACAGAATTTTAAAACAGATTTTTTTGCCAGACTTTAATCCTATGATATAGGGTGGGATGTTGTTTCAGCTCTCCAAGGTACAGCAGTCCTCCCACAGATGAACCATGATGTGCCATATTTAGTCTTTTCAGAGTAATTTTTGTCCAGATTTTGAGGATGGATAAAAAAGTAAAATATATTTAACATTTTTTAAAAGATTAACACTTCATAGGGTTTTTAGGAAAGTGCTTGAGCTAATTTGGTCTTTTGCTTCCCTTTATCTATTCCTTCAGTGATGCATATTAGTATCTGGTTGGTTGGTGTTTCTATGACTGGAATCGTGTTTAGAATATTGTTTTCACAAATGTGGCATTATGCCAGTTCCATGTCTAATGGCCTTTAAGAGTGATTAGCATATATTAATGGTAAAACATTGTAGGACCATTAATTATTGTTTATTGTTAATTATAGGTTAAGATTACTGGTGTCACACTCGCCTACCTGGAATAAAGCGGCTGCGCATAGGAAGCGCAGAGCCGCCGCGCTTTAACGCACTAAAGGAAGCCAGGCACGCAGGTAGCAGAATAACAGGATTTATTAAAGGTGTAGTGACACCAAAAACAAAGAGGTACAACCCGACGAGTGAACATAAAATAAACGACGTGCACTGATGACGGGGAACTCAGGAAATAAATACAAAAAGACACCCGACCACGTGCACAAAACAAACCAATGACAAGGACAAGTTAATTAACTAAACTAATGACCAACGAACGTTAATTAACTGAAAAGAACAAACGAAACACAGAACAGGTGACAGGTGCCCTAGGCACCTGTTACAACTGGTGGATGGTTCTGTTCAATAAAGAAATCTGGAAAATGGTTAATAACTCATACTGTGGTCAACAATACTTTCTTTTTCAGTGCATCTGAGCTTAGGATTTCTACTGATATTTGTTTGTGTTTTAAATGTCTGTCTTGGTCTTGTGCTACAAAAGTGGGTGAAATGTCCTCCAGTGAAGTTTTTCCTTCAAATTAAGAAAGAAATCCTACTTGCTAATTTACATTTAGTCATTTAGAAGACACTTTTATTCAAAGTGACATAGATACAAAGATACAAATGAGAGAACAACACAAGTCAGTAGTTAAGGAAAACAGCTACAGTGTAGAATTATCAAACCTTTATTGTCTTTTTTTTATATCACATGTTTGTGGAAGAAAAGTGTTTTGAGTTTCTTGAAGATGATAAATGATTTCGCCTTATGGACAGAGCTGGGAATTTTGTTCTATTTAGTGAACGACATGGAGTGAGAGTTAACACCACTGGTGTGGTTAAATCACCAGGCGACATTCATCATTAGAGTGCAGTGAACAAGTTGGAGTGTATTTTGAAAATATGGATTGAAGGTTAGAGAGGTCAGATCTAGAGATTGTCCTGTAGACCAGAGTCAGTGCCTTATACTAAATGCGAGCAGCTACAGAGAGCCAATCGATAGAGTAGTGGAGTGACATGTACATATTGTCGATTGTTCATTCATTCATTCATTATCTTCCGCTTTATCCTCTATTAGGGTCGCGGTGGGGTTCCCCATGCCCATCCAGGGAAGAACGTCTCGGGCGCTGGGCAGACACACCCAGGACAGGGCGCCAACCTATCACTGGGCACACACTCACTCACACAAACATACTCTACATGGGACAATTTGGAGAATTCAATTGACTTGATCCATGTTTTTGGACTGTGGGAGGAAACCGGAGAACCCGGAGGAAACCCACGCGGACACGGGGAGAACATGGAAACTCCACCCAGATGAGGAATCGAACCGGGACTCCCTAGCGCTGAGAGGCGAACGTGCTAACCACTAAGCCACCGTGCCACCTTATTGTCGATTGTTAATTATTTCAAATGAAAATTATATCTCATATATTTATTTTATCGGTTTAAGACTTTCCATCGTCATTTCATCTTGCAAAACACTTCATTGCATGTCTTAGATAATGCACCTCTATTGAAATCTCTAATATCTCTGATGTATTTCATTCTAATGTTGACATACTTCACTTGCATCAAAAACATTGTAGTCCAGGAGTTTTCAACATTTTTGGAAACGCTTCCCTTTTTGTGTGTGCTTTGAACTTCTGTCCCTAACTGCCCTGAAACACCCCCCCCCCGACCAATTGCATCAACCCATGTTTGAAAATGACTGAGCATTTACATATCATAAAGATAATATTGCCCTGCCTTAGAAATGAAATGGCTATGTCTGTTTCTGTAAGCTTGTCAGGGACATTTGTGGTTCTATATCAGACACCTCATAGCGCTAACTAGATATGCTGTCTTTAGTGAATGAATACTTAAGGACTGACAAAACAGGTTCACCACAATCAGAACAGAGTGGCTAGGGAATAAAAAGCTTCTGGAAATGTTACGAATCTAGCATGTTGGATTATAAATCTCAGTAAGTTTAGTTATGTGGTGCCTGATATGTATTTTATGAAAGTTATTTTGTATTCAGTGCAAAACTTCATAATAGTCAATAAAAAGGTAACACTTTATCTAAATCCGGTATTTGTTTGCATTTATAAAGTATTCATAATGCTTCATAACACTTGTCATAAGCATTTGATAATGTCCATAGATATATACATACATAACCACACTTATAAAGTGATGCCTAAACATGCCATAAGGATTTATAATACAAAGTGACATAATGCATTGTAATTTATATATTTTAACTGTTCATCAACTTTTCTAAAAATAACTTTATAAGTGTTCATAACAATATTGTAAGCTGATGACTGAGAGACCCAGTCGATTTTGATTCTTACATGAGTTACAAAAATTGGTCTAATCAAGTAGATCTGATTATCTTTATAAACATTCATCAGAATTAAGTAACAGAAAATTACAAGGCATATGCAGTATGTATATGTATTGGATTTGTCACAACTCTCCCCCTCTGTCACTGGTGGTATTTTCCGGCTCTTCCAAACATTTCATCAGTGCTCCCTTATGAACCCTGTTTGTCCTTAGTGTAGATGTGGTGCTGTGTGTTTTTATTGTGTAATTAATTGTCTTTTCCTGGTAAACCGTTTAATCCGGTTCAGCTGTTTTCCCATCATGTGACTAACCTCTATATGTTTAAATACCCAGCATTTATCATTGTCCACTGTTGGAACATCATTTTGTGTTATGGTCATGTCCTGTTGCTGTTGGCTGTTTTTCACCCGGTGTCTTCCGCATTAAAGACTACTCTTAAACCTGTTTTGTACTCTGTCCTTTCAAACCATGGCTCGGCTGATCGTAACAGGATTATTTACCTCTCACCTTTATTTTTTCTGCTTGTTGATGTATTTATCTGCTTTTATGTTTCTGTAATACTTTCAGATTTGAGTGGTTTGCAGTCACAATCACTGCATAAAATATTTATCAGTAGTTGCTCGGTATGCACAAACTCATTATCACCAATTAAAAACATATATATAGAATATAGCATACTATTGCAAAAATGAATGTATTGTGTACATTTCTGTACGACCATCAATGCAAATTTGACTGGAAAGCATTAAATCTCATTGAAAATCTTTAGCAAATTAACTGGCTTGTTCAATTGTGCCTTTTCCAGGTGTTCCATTTATCCTGAGGTGTGGAAAGGCACTGAACGAGCGTAAGGCTGAGGTAAGACTGCAGTTTACAGATGTTCCAGGTGACATCTTCAACTCTGAGTGTCGCAGAAATGAGCTGGTCGTGCGTGTTCAGCCCAACGAGGCCATCTATGCCAAGATGATGAGTAAGAAACCAGGAGTCTACTTCAGCCCTGAGGAGACAGAGCTTGACCTGACCTATCGCAGCAGATATAAGGTGAAAGACAAGAACCTTTGTATTTAATGTACTTATGTATGTTGTTTTATATTGTGGTGTTTTAATTTATGTTTTTCAGTGTTAACCTCCAACCATGTTACCTCAATCATTTAATCTCTATCTTCTCGTGGCCTCGTTGACACATCAGTAAATATTTGCCATATTGAATAAAGTCCTCTGTGAACTGCAGCATCACGCCATCCCAGTTGCTCTAATTGTGTAACATGATTGGGCAATGATTATTTCATGCAGCCATCTTTTACAACATGGAACCGAGGAAGATTTTTAGTACAGATGATTAATATATTTGGCTTCAACCATAGGTATAGTGACAAAATGTGTATGAGCTGAATTGGAGAAAAAAAAACTTTTATTACTAGATAGTTTTTGATTGATGACTTTACATTTTACTGTGTTATAGAGAGTAGCTCATTATTTCTTTATTATTGCTTTATTTCTGGTATCCCATTAAAGGCCAGATAAGTTAAAGATAGCTCTTGTCATTTTGTAATTTTTCTGCACATTGCATGGTCAAAAAAAATAAAGGGCATTTTATAGCAGCACCTGGCTGCACATTTTTCATTACTATGGAAGGATGTACGTTTTTGAAACACTGATGGGCCATTTTTAAGAACCAGATGTTTTTGTGTCCTGATTAGGAAAGCCATAAATATCAAAGAAGGTCTACTTTAAGAAGTAGTATACAGTGCATCCGGAAAGCATTCACAGCGCTTCACTTTTTCCACATTTTCTTACGTTACAGCCTTATTCCAAATTGTATTACATTAATCTCTTTCCTCAAAATTCTACACAAAATACCCCATTATGACCATGTGAAAAAAGTTTTCTTGAGAGTTTTGAAAATTTATTAAAAATAAAAAACTGAGAAATCACATTTACATAAGTATTCACCGCCTTCGCCATGAAGCTCAAAATTGAGCTCAGGTGCATCCTGTTTCCACTGATCATCCTTGAGATGTTTCTACAGCTTAAATGGAGTTAAATGGAGAAAGGAAGGGCTTAAAGTGTAGTAGTAAAGCAAAGTGCATAGGCCAACTGGCAAAATAGAACCTTATACTGGAACTGCTTAGTGCCAGTCCAGTTTTATTAGTAAGATGCAATTTTAATATGTGGCCACAAGATGTCACTAAAGCACTAACATACAATGTACTGTACACATATGTAGCTCAAATGTTGTTATAACAAGGACTATTTGCAATAGTGATTTTGCTCAGATTTCGGTGTAATGCGTTAACATTTCTAGCTTAAACATTCTTAATTCTGCTTAATCTTTTAACCTTTACATCCAGTTTCTTTGCAGTTTCTCTTGGCAATGTTTTGTTTGTTTGATGGAAACAAGTCATGACCGAATGTTCAGCTGGTCCTCTGTTTGCCCAAGTTGGCAGATTATCAGGACTCACTGGGATAATTATGCTGGACGCCTCGACTGACTTTATTTTGCAGTCTCTGATGGAATTGCAAAAATGAAAGCTTACATCAACAGACAGTTCTTTTTAAAGCTGTTCTTAGAGAGTAGCTCATAAAAACAACTCGTAAAATCCTGCTCAACTGCTCAATCTACAACTGTCCAGCTATATAGTGTTGTTTATATGTACATTTAGCTCTTTCTGTGTATTCAGGATGTGAAGCTTCCCGATGCATATGAACGCCTGATCCTAGATGTCTTTTGCGGTAACCAGATGCATTTTGTGCGCAGGTGAGGCAAATGTTCTTTACTTTTGCATTACAGTTCTAAACTGTCATGGCTCACTGACTCTTTTGCCTTGCTTACAATTCTTTGACTGAACTGAGAACGTAACTTAAGTAAGCCTCATCTCTCTATGTTATTTTCTTCCTTCGAAAGTGATGAATTGAGGGAAGCATGGCGGATCTTTACTCCACTTCTTCATCATGTAGAAAAGGAGAAGCCCATTCCTTTGAAATACACATATGGAAGGTAAATAAACATTTTTATAAAATTATGCTCTATTACTAGTAATGACAGTGTAATATACTCATTATCAGAATTACCAATCAAAATGCATTAAGGATTTAGGGAGCACCTCATATCTAGTATCATAAAGTCACTACTAAACAGTATAAAGCACCATATGATCAAATATAAATATTAAAAATATTTAAAGGCTACAATATGTCCCTTGGTAATATATTTTTAAACCCCATAAAAGTTCCCACATCATACCCACAAACTTAAAGGTATATTATTGGATATACCACCACAAAATAGCAAATAATTATGAAGTGTAATGAAAATGACCCATCACAAATGACAGAAATGTTAGTTGTTTACTCCACAATTCTGGCTTTTATGGAGGAGTGGCAAACCATAAGAAGTCCTGTTTGCAGTTTGCCACATGTCATGTAGGAGACACAACAAGTAACAGTCCATCAATGTGGAGGACTACAACTATCTGGGGGTGTACATCAACTACAAACTGGACTGGGGTAAAAACACAAAAACGCGCTACAGAAAGGGCCAAAGTCGTCTCTTTATATGTATTAATATGAAGTCATCTTTATAATAATGTGTTGGACTGGCCCAGTTAATTTCCAGACCTAAATCCCTTCGTAAATCTGTGGCGAGTTTTCAAACTAGCTGTTTACAGACACTCTTAATCCAATCTGAAGAATCACCAAGGACAAAGACTAGACCAGACTATCTACACACAATGTCGAATTGGACATACCAGAAAAAAAAAACAACAACTAGTTAAAAGAGAGCCCCTGCCCATGCACATGCCTAAAACCATGAAAGAAAGATTTACACAAGACAACACAAGAACAGTCCTAACCTTCCTTGCAATTATTAAAATTAAAATGGAAATATAAAATGAGCCAAAGCATAAAGAATAAACAGACTGAAATATAAAAAACTGCTGTTAAATGACGTTAATATTCAAAATTATGTTATCCCTCAAATAAATAATCCAATCTAACTGGGCTTGAGCAATTTTGCAAAGAAGGATGAGCAAATATTTCAGATTCTAGATGCACCAAGCAAGTAGAAACATATCCCAAAAGTCTTGCAGCTTGCAATCCACCACTATTTATATTTTTATATCTCATTATAATAAAGATCAGACCATTGAGGAGTTAGGGAGCACCTCACTGAATATTTAGTATTATAGTGTCTGTCCCTGCTGAAAGAAATCAGTACCACTGCTGCCTCCACCATGTCTCACGGTGGGGATTGTGTGTTTAAGTTGATGTGTGATTATAGTCTCCTGCCACACATTACGTTTTGCATTTAGGTAAAAAAGTTCAACTTTGGTCTTATCTGACCAACGAACCTTCTTCCACATTGCATGCTGTGTCTCCTACATAGCTTGTGGCAAACTGCAAAACCATCCTCAGAAGATTGTGAAAACCATGTAGTTATTTTCTTTGAACTTCACAATTATTTGCTACTTTGAATTTGTCTATCACATGAAATACTAATCAAATACATTTAAGTGTTGGGTGTTGAAGTTGAAATTACATTTGTATGTGAAAATCTTGAGGGGTCTGAATACTTTTTAAGGCACTTTAGCTGTGTTTTACTTTTGTTAATGAATTAATTTGACACATTTATCCTTTTAATTAAATTTGTAGCCGAGGTCCCGCAGAGGCAGATGAACTGGCAAAACGAGTTGGCTTCCGTTATGAGGGAACATACAAATGGGTAAATCCACACAAACTGTAAACAAGAAGATATAAAGTGTATAATGGTTGTATAAGACCAAAATGATCTACTATTTTCTAAGAATGAACAGGTATTGATGTATGTATTTTGGTCTCCTTAAAGTTTTGAACTTGCAGTGATGTTTACCTTCAAAGTACTTGAATTGTAAACAAAGCATTTCTTTGCATTACATTCCAATATTCCCATGTTTTACACCTGGGCCTTAAAACTACTTGTTACACTTGCAAATTTACTGACTTTTGCTTTTCTCCATAATACTTACTAAATTCTGTTAAATGTAGTTTTATCTTAATAAACATTAGTCTGCTGAATGATTTATTTTGTTTATTTTTTGTGGTCTTTGAATATAATAGGATTTTAAATTTTAATGCATTTACTTTTGACATGTAACAGGGGGTACACTGTGGCTTAGTGCAGTGATTCTCAATTATTTTCTGTTAAGCCCCCCCTAGGAAGAAGTGAACTTTTTGCGCCCCCCCCCCCCCTTCACATGACAAAATGGGATGAAAAAGTATTTTTACACGCCCACTGTAGTATCATTTGTCTATAAATTTGTTCTAAGTACAACTCTTTTATAACAATGTCTCCTTATTAACAATAAAGAAAATAAAAAAGAAAGAAATATAGATCAACTTAGAACAAAGAAACATTTTATTAACTTTGTTTTTTAGTTTGTAACAGAAACGAATGAAATCCTTATTTAAACTAGAAACATTTTTGAACTGACTGGCATTTGATACTGAAACATGAAATTAAATAAAATTAATAATTAATAATAAATTCAAATTCATCAGAAATATTAATTCAGGAGCACAATTTATTAACACTTTAACCTACAAAACTAAAATGAATACGACAATTTGTGCTGTTGTTTTTTTTTTTTTTTTTTTTATCAAAATGAGGAAATCGGAACTAATGTCTCTAACGCGCCCGTTTTATAGCACAGCTTTTCTGAAGCAGCTTTCATAAAGCATTAATATTTGCTGGTTCTACGCGTCACGTTTTCGATTTAAAAACTCAAGCGGTTATCAGTGTGATCGGGGTGTAATGTCTTTAAGTGACGCCTTCATTTATTTGGCTTCATGCTGTCCGCTGCCAACATTTAAAGACACAGAAGACACGTCGGTCTTTCTTCGTCTCCACCTCAGTTACCGTGAAGCCAGGCGCTACATTAACTTCGACAAATTTCCTCGTTTTAACTTTCGGTTCACTTTTGTTGGTCTCATTATCTCCGCTTTTCTCTCCTCATCCCTGTTAAATATTTGTCCATGTTGTCTGTTGAGGGTTTGTTCATTACACTTAATATTACTTGCTCTGTGATATCTTGTTATGCGCCCCCCCCAGCCACCGCACTGCGCCCCCCCAGGGGGGCGCGCCCCACTATTTCAGAAACACTGGCTTAGTGGTTAGCACATTCGCCTCTCAGAACTGGCTATCCTGGTGCGAATCCCAATCTGGGTGGAGTTTCCATATTTTCCCCATGTCCACCTGGGTTTACTCCGGGTTCTCCGGTTTCCTCCCACAGTCCAAAAACATGGGTTCAAGGTCAATTGAATGCTCTAAAATTCCCCATATAGCGTGTCTGTGTGAATGAGTGTGTCAAGTGACATTTTTTTCACCACTGCAAAATGGTGGAACGATAGTCCCAACTCTGTCCGTAAGGCAGAGTTACTTAGCATTTTTCAAAAACTACAGAAGATGCATCTGTTGTAAAAAAAAATAAATAAATAAAATAAAAAAAGGGGAGGGGGGGTGCAGGATCAGATCAGGTTTGATAATTCTACAGCATAGCTGGTTTTCTCCAACTACTGACTTGTGGTGTTCTTATTTTTAAGTTGCTTTGAATAAAAGCATCTGCTAAATGTAATGTAATCTGCCCAGCGCCCAAAATGTTCTCCTCTGGGTGGGCATACCTGCAACCCTTGTAGAGAATTAAATGGAAGATAATGAATGAATGCTTTAAATTGCCCCATATAGAGTGTGTTTGTCTGTGTAAGTGATGTCTGTGTCCATGGTGTATCTGTCTATTGGAGGTGGGCGATAAATAGATTTTATTGACTAATTCGAATTTACAGTTACGGACAATGTGTTTTTATGAAAATCGATTTTCTCTCAGTTTTAACTTCTGCCACTGACACTCCCTTTTGGTCTCACAAAGTTCATACTCATCTTAGCCCCTCAACTGGAGTGCTTGACTCCTCTGGAGCTTTTGCCCAAGAAAGGAGTAATATACACTGTCAAGCCCAATTGGGAAAAGTATTTACTTAATAGCAAGCTGACAGGTTAAAGTGGGTTTTTTTCTATTTTGCCAGTTTTATCAAAAATGACACAAATTTATTCATTACTATTTATTTAGATAATATTGAGAGTGCACTGTCTGAAATTAAGCTGAGTTGCAGAAAGCATTCTTAAAGTTACTGTATGTTCTCTCGGGTTACAATGGAATGGTCTGGCATCTCAACTAGAAACTTGTTTTTATTGATTTTGTAGTTGCATTTTAACCCCGAAGGGGAAATTTAAGTGAAAACATAATAAAGGTAAAACTTGTTTCAAACCATTTCTTTTCATCTGTAGTTTGATATTTAGTAGAGGGGAAGAATCAATTAAAATGGGGAAACCAGTTTTTTTTTTTTTGACCATATCGCCAAGCTCCACTGCCCAGGGACCGAATAATTTTCCCCTGGATTATAGGGTGTGGTAAGTCAGTGTTTATGGGGTTGGGCTATCAATCCGACATCAGGCAGAGTCGCGTCAATTATTACACTTAATGAATAACATCTTCGACTTCGCCTTTCCTCCCCAACGGCCAACATGCGCTACATACTAATATCACAACATACTAATATGAAACTAAGCACAGGTACACTGCAGTTATTTAAAAAATGTTAAATTTTGCAGGTTCGGTCAAAACAACCACATCTAAACAGCATTGGATGAGACAAATGATTCATCCATTAGTAATTTTTTATCTTCCGCTTAATCCTCTACTAGGGATGCGCTTTGTTACAAGCGCTGGGCAGATACACCCTGGACAGGGTGCCAATCCATGGCTGGCCACACTCACACATACTATATAAGGGCAATCTAGAGCATTCAATTTACCCTAAATCCATGTTTTTGGGGGAGGAAACTAGACACGGAGAACACTGTGTGGCCCAAGACAAATTATTGATGATGTAAATTGCAAATGTATAAACACAATTAGCAAATTTACATAAATTCTAAATGTTACAGTGTGCAGTGGATTCTGGTGGAGCTTCAGATGTACAATTTCAAATTAATTTGATGTTTGGTAGCACACCATTTAGAAACAAGTAAAAGAAAAGAAATAAGTAATTTCCTGTAGCATGTCCTCTCTTCTCTAATGGAATTTTAAACCACTATTAAACTATGATAAACATTAGTCTAGTCACTGTAGTTTTAGCTTTAAACAATTGTTTAAAGATTATTTGGTGGGATCAAATAAGGACCAGACACTTTAACCACATCCTCATTAATTCAGAGGACAGGCTTAGTGGCTAGCATGTTCGCCTCTTAGCGCTAGGGATTCCCGTTTCGAATCCCCGACTGGGTGGAGTTTCCATGTTCTCCCCGTGTCTGCGTGGGTTTCCTCCCACAGTCCAAAAACATGGATCAAGTCAATTGAGTTCTCCAAATTGCCCCATGTAGAGTAGTGTTGGCGCCCTGTCCCCAGCGTGTATCTGGCGCCCGAGATGTTCTCCCCTGGATGGGCATGGAGAACCCCACCGCGATCCTAATAGAGGATAAAGTGGAAGACAATGAATGAATAAATTCAGAGGACATTCTTTTAGAAGCATTATAGCTCAGGCAAATTCCAGTCTGCTGTTGTATGACTGTCACCATTGGGGATTGTCAATTTTGTAGGCCAATTAAGAACCCGACATTAATTTTATTCTGGTCATTTTACCTCGAACACCACTTGTATTTGTGAATGAGTGCCTGGATGAATTTGGACAATGTTGATGAAACAAAGAAAGGCATAAAAAATACTTAATTCATTTACATATTTCAAAATCCACCATTTGTTTTAAACATTATGCTTGGTTGAAATCAATTGTGGCTTAGTGGTTAGCACGTTCGCCTCTCAGCGCTAGAGATTCCCGGTTCGAATCCCCATCTGGGTGGAGTTTCGATGTTCTCCCCGTGTCTGCGTGGGTTTCCTCCGGGTTCTCCGGTTTCCTCCCACAGTCCAAAAACATGGATCAAGTCAATTGAATTCTCAAAATTGCCCCATATAGAGTGAGTGAGTGCGTGCCCAGTGATGGATTGGCACCCTGTCCTGGGGTCTATCTGCCCAGCACCCGAGACGTTCTCCCCTGGATGGGCATGGGGAACCCTACCGCGACCCTAATAGAGGATAAAGCGGGGGATAATGAATGAAATCAATTGTGCTTTGTTGCAACTCCACCTTATACAAATTGAAAGTTAAGTAAAAATGTGTTGAAAGGAAATGGAAGAAGTAAAAAGTTTAAATTTATAGCAATAAGAGCTTGCATTCTTATGGTAACCAATAACTGCTGACCAAACAAGCAATATAAACGTAATCTCACACCATAATTTTGGAACCATTAGAATTATGGTAATTCTGGTAGTCACTTCTGATTGACATGAGCTTGTTGCATGACACGGTGTCGCTCAGTATTTAGGGTGTTGGACTATCATTCTGATGGCTGGGGGTTCAAATCTCAATTCAACCATGTTACCAGTCTTGGCCTTCGAACATGGCCCTTACCCCTCATTGCTCCAGGGTGCTGTATCATGGCTGACCATGTATTCTTACCCCAACTATTAAATTGGCACAATTGTAAGTCACTTTGAATGAAAGAATCTGCTAAATAACCAAAACATAAAAGTAAATATGATTGGCTAAGCCGTTTGTCCAGCCAAGACATTATGGACAATACTGTACACCTCTGATTGCTTCATTCATAACAATGATATATATATATAACAATGAGATATACAACACATTTTAAACAAAATACAGATGCTGAATTAATGTTACCTGTTAAATAGTTATGTTCTTACTGTAAATGAAAGCCTATTAACTGAACTCGAAATAAAAGAAAACACAAAACAAATGTTACTCTTCTTTTAGTTTATTAATAAACTTCAAAAATCCATCACCAAACTTAGATGTTCCTGTGAAGAAAAAAAAACAGAATTAAAAATATCTAGCAACTTAGCAAAAAGTAACATTTGTTTGATGTACACCAAGGTTGCTCATCAGTAATGAGTCTGCATGAAATGTAAATTACTAAACTAAATAAACACTAATCTACTAAATACTAATCCAAAATTTTGTTTGCCATCAGCTGTATTTGGCATCACTGTTCTGGGGCTGTGACATTTTTTCTTAAAGGTTATCATGTATGACATACAAAGTGTTAAACCATTCCAAGCAAATAAAGGATTAAATTCATCCATTATTCATCAACCTAAAACAGGACTTCTCAGCTATAACAATTAGGCTGGCTAACATTGTTCCATTACAGTTAATAATTAATGGTTTCACTATGGGGAAATTTTGGAGAACGTCAGTGGTCGCTGCCACACATTCTTCAATTCCTTTACCATGATGTGTACAGTTCATAAGCAAACAAATAGGAAATTGTCTTTGTGTACTTTATGTAATCAAGTACAAAAGAACAATGTTCTGGTGTTGTAATGGCTACAACGCTAGATAAAATCAGAATTAGCAACATAAATAATAAAGTTAACTTAATAATAACATTTTGCAGTTTGTTCCACTGTATCAGAAACCATTACTACACATTTGCCTGTTTGTCCAAAAATTGTAAATGTTCTAATTAAATTAAAAAAGCAAATGAGTTTGGAGCAGCCTGATATATACCAATGACATACATGTAAAGAATCTGATGTTTTCATGTGTTTATTTTACAACTAATAATATATAATATTTTTTACACATTTAAAATATAATTTAATATATTTACACCTGCCTCTGTAGCTCTACACAGTTGTGCAGATAATGTTTTGTAAATTATAACAGTCAGTCTGTACAGCACTGTATATGTGTAAGTTCAAGTAATGCAATTCTTAAAGCAGACAGCTATATATACATACACATACACACAACACGATGCTCATGTAGGAGCCAAAGGTCTTTGATTTTGCTGTACTCATCTCCTCTATTCTCACTTGTGCAAGGCCCCTTCTCCCTCAATGGTGGTGCAATTTTAGAGGGTGTGGCTAGAGCATGTAGTAATTGTTTTTGACCAGTCAAATTTGTGGAAAATGCAACATCATGAAAATGTATGATACTCGAGTTCTAACAACTTTGCAACTTACTTTGAGACAATGGTGTCATTTTTTGCCAGCCTTAGAAGAGAATCGTCGGCCTCCCCCTGTAATTATATATAAAAAAAAAAAAAACTGTCTTAAACTGTATGAAAACTAAGGCCTAATACTCAATAAACATAATGTCTTAAACCAACAGTATGTTTAATGTTTATAAGATTTAAACATTTAGCAGACACTGGAACAACTCTTAATTTCTTATTAAACCACCTTGGATGCACTTCATATAAATATAACCCATCCAAACCCTATTAAAAGATTCCACCACAATATAATGACAACTAGAGTTTAGTCAACCACACTGGCTTCATGAATAACTACCTGAAAGAAACACCTAACCAGTTGGCTTTCGTGCACTATATATTTAAACAAGTGATGGTTAAGAATCTGAACATTTAAATATTAGACAATGTGTATCCTATTGAAAAATATTTCAAAACACATTCACATCTAAAAAAAAGTATCTCCAATACTAATTAACCCAAAATTGATATTACAATGTCTCCAATCATCTATAAACCTATAACCTACACCAGAAATTTCACCACATCCATAAACATCCTTATAAACATTCATCCTTCTGCCAATGCAAATCTCATCACTCCTCTGCCCATGCTCAAAACACATCTTACGTGTGTCTTCTAAACGTTCTACCTGTGCCATCCTGCATATAAACTCATTACTCATCTCATTTATCCTCATCACTCTCAGTAAACCACTCAGCATCTTCATCTTTGATGACCAATAATACAAGTGAATTTACACCATCAGTGTCGCAAAACTTACCATTCTACGAATTGCACCACAGATAGCATAGGTCTTGAATTGACCATTGAACCTGCCTGTTACCTTGTCAACCTAAAAAAAGTGGATAAAAATTATATAGGCCAGTCAGTTTCTCTCTCACAATTAGTAAGCAAGTTTTCGACAATTTTAACTGTGGGGTACTTCTTTACATTAAGATGGAATGTACAAATTTACTGTAAAATGGTCATTGGTCAGTTACTTGTAATGTGTTTTTCATTTCATTTTCAACTAAAGCTCATGATTCATTTTAATAATATGAAGCTGCATCAGATGGAAAAAAATATTCAGGTTTTCTTAGAGAAGGTTAAGATAATCAGTTGTTACAGCATCCCAATTTGATCTCACATATGGCAAAAGGAACGGAGTTCCTTTCATAATAAGACTAGCCGCTTGGTCCAGCTTTGACCAGGCTTGTGATGTTTCCTACGATGTTGTAAATGTTAATTAACATGATATCGTTTGCTTCTTTGTGGGGGTTTTTCAAGCTGCAGGCTGTGCATGGTTGACAGCTTACTAAATTTTGCTAAAGTAATTCCCCTTCAACTACTTTTTAACGGTTTTAAAGAGTACATAAACCACTGCAGGATCCTTAAGCCAATTTTTGATTTCATCATAGTATTAGTACGAATCTGTACAGGGAACACACACAAACAGGTTTTCAACTTTTCACAGAGAAAGAGAGGACAACTGCCCAAATCCATTTATCACCTACTAAATAATAGTGATATTACATTTAGCATACGCATTTACTCAAAGAAACTTACAAATGAGAGACCACAAGTCAGTATTTAAGAAAAAAAAAAAACAACTACAATGTAGAATTATGAAACATGATCATTATCTGATCTTACCGCTTATACATTTTTATATCATATGTTTGTGGAAGAGATGTGTTTTCAGAGGTTTCTTAAAAATGCTAAGCATTACGAGTTGGGAAGATGGTTCCACTAGTTAGCTGCAGTGAACGATACAGAGTGAGAAATAGCATCTAGACGAAGTGGAATCACCAGACATCATCCATCACTAGAGCGAAGTGAACAAGTTGGAGTGTATTTTGAAAATATAGAGTGAAAATAATATTTAAAAAATGATGTGAGCATGTGAGCAGCTACAGGTAGCCAATTAAGAGAGAGCGAGTAGTGAGTAGTGGTGTGAATCACTTGGAATACATGCACACACTATTTTCAAGCACAGCAATAAAGTGTACATATAAAAACAAGTTTCTGCTGTATAGGAAATATTCATAGTTTGATTATTCAATAATTAATATCGAATAGTTTGAACTGCAATTTACCCCTGGGGATTAATAGAATATTCTGATTTATGAGTCCATTTCAAAACAAAGTAATCTAACTACTGGAAGACAAACCAGATAAATTCCTACCTCTGCAATATTAAGTTGAATGGAGGCATGATCCTTGGCACCGATGATTCTGTTGCTTGCGGAGCTAAAATCAATAAAGATTCATATTTTAGCATTCATTTATTTTATAGACTCACTTCCAGGTTTCAACAGCTTGAACCTTGTATGTTGTCAGTACTACTGTAAAAACTGGAATACGAAATATGCATTTACCATTTACGAGGTACATACAAGTCCACAAATTCTCCAGCGTCGTTCTGCATGATGACAGTTAAGATGTTCGCCGAGGGTTTTAAAACCTAAAACTGGTGAAATAGGACATCTAAGCACATAATTCGTTTTAAACACGAATTTAAAATCTCATCTGAAATACAAACAATATATGCGTTCAAAAAGTAAAACAGATATTTAAAATCGATCTTTTAGCTATTTAGCATTTATTTATAAGAATGTAGCTCAAGGAATCTACATTTTGCATATCGTAAAATACAGATTAAACATATATTTACCAAGCTAGATGCTATTAACGCTATGCTAATGCTAATGCTAGCAGCAGCATCATGGCGTGCTGTACATGTGGGGCTGTGTAAATAACATTTATATGACCTAAAGTAAAGTCAGTTCGTCCTTATGAACCCCACACCAATGACAAACGACATACAAGTACGTGGTTTATGTCAAATAAGGACATTTGTCCTCTGAAACAGAAAAGAAGTGAATTCAGAAGCAGAGTGAATCTCCATCTCACCGCTTAAAGCGAAGGCTCAACCGAAAAGAAGGAAAGGGGCCGCAACAGGAACTGACGTAACTGTGTGTGCTTCTTCTTCCTCCACTTCTTTAGAGTTAATGGTAGCTGGCACTCTAGATATTGGCGCGTTACTGATACTTGCTGGACATGAAGCACCATATTCAGGGAGAAACAGGAGGAAAGACAAAACATTCATTCATTCATTCATTAGCTCCCGCTTTATCCTCTATTAGGGTCGCGGTGGGGTTCCCCATGCCCATCCAGGGGAGAACATCTCGGGCGCAGGGCAGGTGCACCCAGGACAGGGCGCCAATCCATCACTGGGCACACACTCACTCACACAGACACACTCTATATGGGGCAATTTGGAGAATTCAATTGACTTGATCCATGTTTTTGGACTGTGAGAGGAAACCGGAGAACCCGGAGGAAACCCACGCAGACACGGGGAGAACATGGAAACTCCACCCAGATGGGGATTCGAACCGGGAATCCCTAGTGCTGAGAGGAGAACGTGCTAACCACTAAGCCACCGTGCCGCCGGACAAAACATCATAATATTAAATAGAAAGTAATAATAATATTAACAGTATTTTTATTATTAATAATAATAATAGGGCGGCACAGTGGCTTAGTGGTTAGCACGTTCGCCTCTCAGTGCTAGGGATTCCCGGTTCGAATCCCCATCTGGGTGGAGTTTCCATGTTCTCCCCGTGTCCGCGTGGGTTTCCTCCGGGTTCTCCGGTTTCCTCCCATAGTCCAAAAACATGGATCAAGTCAATTGAATTCTCCAAATTGCCCCATATAAAGTGTGTCTGTGTAAGTGAGTGTGTGCCCAGCGATGGATTGGCGCCCTGCACCCTATCTGCCCAGCACCCGAGATGTTCTCCCCTGGATGGGCATGGGGAACCCCACCGCGACCCTAATAGAGGATAAAGTGGGAGATAATGAATGAATGAATAATAATAATAATAATAATATCCATCCATTATCTTCCACTCAATCCTCTACTAAGGTCACAAGGGGTGTTCCCAATGCCCATCCAGGGGAGAATGTTTCGGGTGCTGGGCAGGGTGCCAATATATCAATAGGCACACTCACACAAACACACTATATAGGGCAATTTAGAGCACTCAATTGACCTTGAATACATGTTTTTTGGAACGTGGGAGGAAACCGGAGGACCAGAAGGAAACCCACGCATATACGTGAACATGGAAACTCAACCCAGATCGGGATTCGAACCTGGAATATATAGTGCTGAGAGGCGAATGTGCTAACCACTAAGCCACTGTGCCACCCACTTTAATAACTAATATTTTAAATGATATTAATACATAAAATACATTTAAATAAATTACAACATGAATTCATTCATTCATTATCTTCTGCTTAATCCTCTATTAGAGTCACAGGGGTGATCCCCATGCCCATCTATGGCATGGTCTGTTCAGTAGAGACTTTTAGATGTAAAGCTTGAACATTTAAGAAAAAGAAAGAAAGATGTATTCAAGTTTTTGAAAACAAGCACATCAGCTTCATAAGATGCTTCTGAGGATCTCATGGATAAAGCGAAGCTAACCTAAGCTAGGCTAAGATAACGTATGCCTTCATTGGTCCCACGATGGGGAAATTCATATTCTCAGCAGCAATCGAAAAAAAATGTATATCTTATGTATATATATGTATATATAAATGTTTATATAGGCGGCACGGTGGCTTAGTGGTTAGCATATTCGCCTCTCAGCACTAGGGATTCCCGGTTCGAATCCCCATCTGGGTGGAGTTCTCCCCATGGGTTCTCCGCGTGGGTTTCTTCCGGGTTCTCCGGTTTCCTCCCACATGGATCAAGGTGAATTGAATTCTCCAAATTGCCCCATGTAGAGTGTGTATGTGTGCGTGTCTGTGTGAGTGAGTGTGTGCCCAGGGATAGATTGGCGCCCTGTCCTGGGTGTATCTGCCCAGCGCCCGAAACTTTCTCCCCTGGATGGGCATGGAGAGCCCCCACGACCCTAATATAAGATAAAGTGGTAGATAATGAATGAATGAAAATGTTTATAGATACAGTGTATATATTCATTCATTCATTATCTCCCGCTTTATCCTCTATTAGGGTCACGGTGGGGTTCCCCATGCCCATCCAGGAGAGAACATTTCGGGAGCTGGGCAGGGTGCCAATTCATTTTAAGTTTTTGAAAAAAAAAAACACGTCAGCTTCATTTTATTTATGGGTAGCTTTAATTTATGCCTGAGTAACTAACTTTTTTTCAAAAGTCTTCCTCATAAACAATTTGTTAAATATGCTTTTTCAATGTTTAAAACTAACCCAAGCCATAACAAATTCTACATTTTGTACCATGTATTGAATGGTCTTTTTGATTTTCACATGCTTAATTTGGCAGTTTTTACACCACATACCCTACCACACACAATCATTCCTATTAATCAGGACACTATTAAGAGTGCAATAATACATGCACCTTAAATGGCTATAAGAAGAAGAAACATAAATCTATCTGACCACATAATTTCCATTGTTCTTGGGTGCATCCCACTTTGGACCTAAAAAAAGCTTTAAAAATTTGAGTATGGCTTTCTCTTTGCATAGTACAGTCTCTTTTCATAGTACAGTACTCTACAGTACTTTTTTTTTTTTTTTTTTTTTTACCAAGGAATAAAACAGAATTACATAACCAAATCTATGTTAAAATGTATCTATTTATTTTTATTTAATTGACTTGCTCTAAAACAATTCCATAAACAAGCAAAAAATAATTGGTGTTGTAAAAAATGTTTAATAAAATAAGTCACATAACAATACATACATAACAATATTTTCAAAGGTAAGTACAAAAAAGTAAAGGAAACATTGTTGTCAGATTCTTGTTCTTGTTTCAAAGTTACTTCTTCTTCACATTGTTCTACACTAAAGGAATCTTTGTTTTAAGTTAAATACACACCGTCTCTGACTTTCAGGATAACACAGATAATAAATATTTTTAAAAAGTTGATGGCAGGTACAAACTTAGATTTCTCTAACGCAAGTGCAACCCACTGTAAGATTGTAGGGCTTTTTAATATATCCAATTGCATGATTTCCTAGTACTTTTTGATAAACATAAATGACTGTGTAAATAGGTGCAGGTCTAGCTTCCACATTAGATCCATTGCATGATATTTCGTTACATTTGGCCCGAGAGATTATCCGTGGAATTCTGTTATGGTCATAATTGTCCCTGTAACATAAAATATTAACATTTTATAATACAAATTATTTATAAATGTTTAGGGTGGGAAAGTAGAAAGAATGTTATACTTACTCATATGTCCAAGGAGAGAGACTCAGATCGTTTATATGGTTATTTAAATGCCTGATTTTATTAATGTCTTCAGTAGGATCATAGACAGTAGTAATCACAGGCAATATCATGACCTATAAGATAAACACAGTACAGTTGAGTCTTGAGACTATGCAATTAAATATTTTATATACATATAATGCATGTTCACATGTCATATGGCATATGTAAGTCATTTACTTTTTTCTACAGAATATATAATTACGATGAAAGTATATACTGCTATTAACTTCTACTCCTATACAGACAGATATAAATTTTTAATCTTACCATTAAAATAGAAGCATTTCTTACAAAGGACTGCATATTTTTGTTCTATAAAGAAGATTCAGAAAGTGCTGAAGCAATGTTCTGTAATCAATGGTAGGGTAGGAATCAGCAGATGACAGGTACAGAATGTAGAGATTTTACACCCTAATTTATATGTACGACTAGAAGTGCTTTTTAATGCTACACTGACGTAAGCCACCAACCTCTTTCCCTAAATAAATTTGCATACAACAAAGTGCTGGAAGGCATAATCCCTGCTTTGTTATTTCCAATGGAAGCTGAAGGTAGCAATTGTATATTCAGCGGAGGTGTTCTCTGCCTCCACCAATTTAGCCCTTTGCAGGTGAGTGACCTTTGCAAGTAACTTAGAACAATAAAGGAAAAATAAACTATGTTGCTATGCTATGTCACCATTATTGTGTCCATCTTTATGGATTGATAATGTTAAAGTTCGAGTTTATTTATTTATATAGTGCTTTTATAATAGTATATTGTCTCAGCAGCTTTACGGTGTTCTAATCCTGAACCCCAACAAAGCAAGCCGAAGCAACAATTGGTGTTCACTGGTGTTGTTAATTGTTAAAAAGGCAATCTTGTCACATAAAGACAAAAGCAGACAAGTGTAGCTTTTAAACAGCCCAAAACAAACTATTCCTTCTTGCCTATAACTGCTTATGTAACCAATATACTTATAGATATAATTACATTAATTAGAATATACTTATGTCATAATGTTAGTGTGCAACAGTACATAACAATATAGAATCATAATTAATTAAATAGGTTAAGTTAAAACTACTGTAAGCATTCTGTTAAAAACAGGCTATAATCACAAATAGCGATACAGATCTTCTGGGCATCAAGCATTTGCATATCGTACAATATTTATGGTATTATTTTAATAGTTTTGAGGTAATACAATATTACTGGCAAAAAAAAATGTATTTAGTCTGTCACCAATTGTGCAAGTTCTCCCACTTAAAAAGATGAGGCCTGTAATTGACATCACAGGTAGAACTCAACTATAAGAGACAAAATGAGAAAAAAAAAATCAGAAAATCACATTGTCTGATTTTTAAAGAATTTACAAATAATGGTGGAAAATAAGTATTTGGTCACCTACAAACAACCAAGATTTCTGGCTGTCACATACCTGTAACTTCTCCTCTGTCTTCCACACATTACCTGTATTAATTACCTGTTTGAACTTGTTAACAGTATAAAAGACACCTTCCCATAACCTCAAACAGTCACACTACAAACTCCACTATGGTGAAGACCAAAGAGCTGTCGAAAGACACCAGAAACAAAATTGTAGACCTGCACCAGGCTGGGAAGACTGAATCTGCAATAGCCAAGCAGCTTGGTGTGAAGAAATCTACCATGGGAGCAATAATCAGAAAATGGACAAGCCGCTGCTAATCTGCCTCGATCATGGGCTCCACGCAAGATCTCAGCCCGTGGGGTTAAATGATCACAAGAATGGTGAGCAAAAATCCCAGAACCACATGGGGAGCTAGTGAAAGCTAGAAACAACGTTACAAAGGCTACCATCTATGCTGCCAGGGACGTAGATTTTGCTGTGCCAGGCATGTCCCCCTGCTTAAGCCAGTACATATCTGGGCGTATATAAAGTTTGCATTTAAAAGTTTACATTTTTGATTTAATGTTTATTATTTCAAAGAATTATTTATCTGCTAAATGAAAGAGACATTAGATGGTGTTTCTTTTGCAAAATGGAAAGTAAGGTAGATAAAGCAGTATGCTTAAATAAGTTAAAATGAATAAATTATAACATATATTTATACATTTCTAAAAAACACTTCTAATTTGTTTAGAGGTTAATTTGCTTAACCCATTAACAAGTAAAAATACAAAGTAAGGTGATTAAATCAGTGACAAATTTTTAAAGAGTTTTAAAAACAGTTTTCTGAGAACAAAGTCATCTAAGGGGAACCAAATTCAGAACATTTGGACCGATGAACCAAACAGAAAAAAATGGAGTTTACATATCAAAAAGGAGAAAGACAAAGACTATAACCAATACATAGGGAAAAAATGTAATGGAATTATGTGCATCACCGTGGGTTATAGGCATACACTATATGAACAACGACACAACATGAAGGTCTTCTATTGAGAATTTAATATATTGTAAAATTTCTCTCGTACAACTGCAACAGTTGATTCTCAAATTATTTTAAAAATTAACTATAAAAGGACAGTTTATGTGACCCAGCAGCAAACCTCTGTCATATGTTGTCACTATGCCTCTGTCATAACAGTACTCATTTCTGCTAATTTTAGAGTCAAGCTAATGTTGTTATTGTTTATGCAGTTATTGCTGTAATTATTATTACATAACATAAGATATAACTTTCTTATGATTTTGATAAATCTATTGCTTTTATAATAGACAGATATCTGAAGAAAACTTACCATTTTGTTTGTTGTCAAAATGAAAGTTTCCTAAATTTTTTCAATTTCAAATAAAATGTAAGAATTTATTTAAATTTGGTGGATTTGAGCTTAAAGATGTTCAACCTGAAACAACATACTATTTAAAAACTTTTTAGGAGGGTGGATATACTATATGTTTTTGACATTTGACATTGTATATTGGAAAATACATATTAATAATATTTGCAACATATTAGAAAATCCTTCATTTTAATAACTATACATTCACAGCAGTGTTTTTTTTTTTGCATAAACATACTATTGAACAATACAAAATCTAAAGGCACTAATAATACTAATAACATAATTACACTTCAATATCATACATAACTCACGAGATGTACTAACAAGCAGATTTGTCAAACTGTGGGGTGATTGTGACTGACATAAATGCTGCTACACCTATGTTCTCACACAGTATAAAAACACACAATCATGTCAGCATCAATAATATTAATCAGCAGGATTCAAAACAACATCTAGCCAGTGGTGGATCTGCGATGGTTGCTTTCATTTGAACTACAATTGTAGGCGCTGGGACATATGAATAGTTTAAATACAATACATTTGAACATTGCATTTTTTGGAACCCAAGGTTAATGCAAACACCATAACCAATTAGAATAGAGTTTCTTTTCCATTAGGAATGTACCATGATATTTTATGTGGGAGGGGATTCCTTTATAATGGAGGCCTCCTCCGCTCTTACTCATGGGAAAATCCATAGACAGGGAATCCCACTATTATGACCTAACACTATTAGTCATGGTGTTTTTAATTATGTATCAGTACATTTTTTTAAAG
This sequence comes from Corydoras sp. C115, assembly GCA_019802505.1. NCBI lineage: Eukaryota > Metazoa > Chordata > Actinopteri > Siluriformes > Callichthyidae > Corydoras > Corydoras sp. C115. The sequence goes on along the minus strand of JAFMOC010000024.1, from coordinate 2,773,660 downwards.
GGATGAAGTAGTATGAATAAACATAGAAGTTACTTTGCATATGTTGTCTGCAAAAACAGTCTGCAAATAGCCAGCAGAAATTTGCCTATAAGCTCAATAACACCTTGTCATTATGAGTATTCTATTGCGGAATAGTCATCATAGAGGCTATTATTGGTACATGATGTACTATATATATATACTGTATATATGGAAATATTCATACAAATGAGACAAATATTGCTTTAAATGCTATTTATAGTACAACTGCAATGACTATGAACAATAATTTTTTTCGTATTTGTATATTATTACAACAAGTCTAGGGCAAAAGCCCACAGTTGCTTGTCAATCATAAACAGTACCATATCATTTTGACAGTGGTAAAACGTTTGCATAAAAAAGGAAAAGTCCTTCAAAAGGTTCCATGATATTCTTTAAAAATAGAAATCTAGTGGGATCTCCCAGACAAAGGAAATCCCAATATTAACATCACACATACCATATTTATTTAAAACAAATGGACCAGCATACACATTTTGTTTTTGTTACTTTAAGTTCAATTATTATTATGTGGTAAAATTAATATTACTTGTTTCAATTCCATTGCTAAAAACAATTAAATATTAACTGTCACAGATATTCCTTGATGTATTTCAATATGTTAAACACTAGTAAATGAAATTGTTAACAAAATTTCATATTATTAATGTAAAATAAATCATGACATTATAAACATTGGCGATATCCCATTTTCAAGTTTAGTTTTATTTATATAGCACTTTCTTTTACAAAAGTTTATTTTCTCAAAGCAGAAATTTGACGATCATACCATGCCCTATATATATATACACACGTGGACAAAATTGTTGGTACCCCTTGGTTAATGACAGAAAAACCCACAATGGTAACAGAAATAACTTTAATCTGATAAAAGTAATAATAAATAAAAATTCTATGAAAATGTACAAATGAAAGTCAGACATTGCTTTTCAACCATGCTTTAACAGAATTATTTTAAAAAATAAACTCATGAAACAGGCCTGGACAGAAATGATGGTACCCCTGAAAATAATGTGACCAAATGGACATGTTAAATCAAGGTGTGTTCACTAATTAGTATCACAGGTGTCTACAATATTGTAATCGGTCAGTGGGCCTATATATAGGGCTACAGGTAGTCACTGTGCTGTTTGGTGACAAGGTGTGTACCACACTCAACATGAACCAGAGGAAGCAAAGAAAAGAGTTGTCTCAGGACATTAGAAAGAAAATTATAGACAAGCATGTTAAAGGTAAAGGTTATAAGACCATCTCCAAGCAGCTTGATGTTCCTGTGACTACAGTTGCACATGTGATTCAGAAATTTAAGATCCATGGGACTGTAGCCAACCTCCCTGGACGTGGACGCAGGATGAAAATTGATGACAAATCAAAGAGATAGATAACACGAATGGTAACAAAAGAGTCAAGAAAAACATCTAAAGAGATTCAAGGTGAACTTCAAGCTCAAGGAACATCAGTCTCAGATCGAACTATCCGTCAATGTTTGAGCCAAAGTGGACTTCATGGGAGACGATGGAGGACACCATTGTTGAAAACAAAACATAAAAAAGCCAGACTGGAATTTGCCAAACTTCATGTTGACAAGCCACAAAGCCTCTGGGAGAATGTCCTATGGACAGATGATAAAAAAATGGAACTTCTTGGCAAGGCACATCAGCTCTATGTTCACAGACGGAAAAATGAAGCATATCAAGAAAAGAACACTGTCCCTACTGTGAAACATGGAGGAGGCTCTGTTATGTTCTGGGGCTGCTTTGCTGCATCTGGCACAGGGTGTCTTGAATCTGTGCATAATGAAATCTCAAGACTATCAAGGGATTCTAGAGAGAAATGTGCTGCCCAGTGTCAGAAAGCTTGGTCTCAGTCGTAGGTCGTGGGTCTTACAACAGGATAATGACCCAAAACACACATCTAAATACACTCAAGAATGGCTAATAGGAAAACACTGGACTATTCTGAAGTGGCCTTCTATGAGCCCTGACCTAAATCCTATTGAGCATCATTGGAAGGAGCTGAAACATGCCGTCTGGAAAAGGCACCCTTCAAACCTGAGACAACTGGAGCAATTTGCACATGAAGAGTAAAATCCCTGCTGAGAGGTGCAGAAGTCTCACTGACAGATACAGGAATCGTTTGATTGCAGTGATTGCCTCAAAAGGTTGTGCAACAAAATATTAAGTTAAGGGTACCATCATTTCTGTCCAGGCCTGTTTCATGAGTTTATTTTTTAAAATAATTCTGTTAAAGCATTGTTGAAAAGCAATGTCTGACTTTCATTTGTACATTTTCATAGAATTTTTATTTATTATTACTTTTATCAGATTAAAGTTATTTCTGTTACCATTGTGGGTTTTTCAGTCATTAACCAAGGGGTACCAACAATTTTGTCCATGTGTGTATATACCCTCAACTGGTAAATATGATGCACAATGATATCATGAGTAAATAAACACCTGGGATGAACTTTTTCTCTCCTTAGTATTTTTTTCAGTATTGATGCTCGGATAAGTTGCACATCTCTTTTGTTAGCTCAGATTTGTGGTAAACCTCTAGTGTGGGCCATGACCATGTGACCAGTCATCCAGAACAATTTACATGCTACTTTTGTCTGATGGGTTAATTATTTTTTGATCAACTTATTGCCAAAATTAAGCAAGGTAATAGGTCTGTGTATGACTATGCATTTGTGCATTTGCTGGAATGACCCAGCACTCCAGGAAACATTCCAAAACACTTAGTAGACTTAGCCTGTAAGGACAACCTGTCATTGGAAAAACTTAATACATCATCTCTATTCCGCTAATATTAATTGCAAGTGAGGTGCAAAGTCAGAACCTCCCTTGCTTGCACCATGCAGGTTTAACCTTTTCCAAACCACAGTTTTCCCAGCAAACCTGGCTCAACATTTGTTAAATTCAAGCAATGTGATTCATCCCAGCTTACCCATCAAAAACGAAGTCATCACATACTGAATAACCTTATGTGTCAACTGCGGATCTGGTGGCTACTGACTGAAGGTATGTCCAGTCTATCCACTACAGTTTAATGCAAATACCACATAGGAGTGTGTGAAGTATTCCCATTTGATCACAAGTATGGGTTATATTAACAAATACCTAAATGTACATGCAATACATACACACAGATCTTTGGGTGTCTGAATACGTTTACTTGTAACTGAATTTCCCTCTACATTTGGACACATACCTTTGACTGTCTGCATTCTTTTGTGAACAGTGCATCAATCCATTGTAAGGCACACACTTACTCCCACAAACACACTCTATATAGAAACAATTTAGTAAGCCATGTTTGTGGAAGGATACCGGAGAACCCAGAGAAAACCCATGGGTACATGGGGAAAACATGGAAGCTCCACTCAGTTTGAGATACGAACCTGAATCCCCATCAATGAAAGGCAGACATGCTAATCACTATGCCACCGTGTCGCTCTAGGTTGGAATGCTTATATTTTAACCCAGAGACAGGCTATACAGGAAAATAATATGTTTTTATTGTCATAAAATAGTTATTGACAGACGGATTAATTCAGACAGAGCATTATTGAAGGCTTAGGTGTAAAATTCATCCACTGACTTAACCACACTTTAATTCTGACCTAATTGTTATGTACACCTCTTTGTATGACGTCTGGATATTTTGGCCACAAATGTCCCATATTTCTGTGACAAAAAACCCTAAATGTCCACATACTTTTGAAAACATGGTGTCTCTAATCTTTTGGCCACATTTGGCTTGCTGTCCTAATATTTATCCAACTTAGTGTATTTTAGCCATCGTGGGATGGTGGCTCACCATTTTGTTGTCTGTTTTATAGTTTCTAGATAATTTATTTTGGGTGTCTATACATTTTTAGACGAATCTTTAAAAAAGATTCGTTACATGTTATTGCAATAACTGCGGTACACAGTTTGACCAGAAGATGACGCCATTGCTTATCAAGTTGAAAACTAAAGGGTAATAATTTACGGGAAATCTATATTAAGAAAACATGAATAGATCGAAAGGTAGCTGAACACATTGGTTTCTTATTTTTTAAATGTTTGGCATCCCAAATATTTGCTGAACATCACTCAGCATCAGGCCAAATACTAATGTCACATTGTGTCCCGTCTTGATAATATTATATATATATATATATATATATATATATATATATATATATATATATATATATATATATATATATATATATATATATATATATAATAATCATTGGTTGGCTGCAAGCTGGGTGGGTTGGTTTGAAGCATTGCAAATAGCATTGAGAGACCATTTAATCAATTCCAATCAATTCCATGAACACTTTTTAAAAGAGACCTTGCAGAAGGGACAAGGGTTTGATAAGGGACAGAGGGACAGAGAGGGAAAGAAAGAAAAAGAGAGACAAAATAGGGGTTCCCCATGCCCATCCAGGGGAGAACGTTTTTTCGGGCGCTGAGCAGATACACCCAGGACAGGGCGCCAATCTATCGTTGGGCACACACTCACTCACACAGACACAATTGAGTTTGGAGAACTCAATTGACTTGATCCATGTTTTTGGACTGTGGGAGGAAACTGGAGAACCCGGAGGAAACCCACACGAACACGGGGAGAACATGGAAACTCCACCCAGATGGGGATTCGAACCGGGAATCTCTAACGCTGAGAGGCGAACGTGCTAACCACTAAGCCGCTGTGAATGGGATTGGTTAACTACTTAAATAAGAAAATATACAGTACATCTGGAAGCGGTGCAACCAGAGAAAAGCTATGAAAGGAAATGAACAGACCATTAGAAATTATTTAATTAGTATTCATAGACGAAATATAATTAACATTAGTTTGTGATATTTAACAAAAACCTCATAAATTTGCAATATTATATACGAAAATAACACTCACCAAAAATCCTGAATAAATTATGACTATTTGTACACAAAATTTGTACACCACCTTTTTTTCTCAAAAAAAAAAATGTTAATTGGTCATCAAAGAAGCCTTTTTTTTCTTGGCATCAAAGCTAATGCTGAAAGTCGAGTCTTATACTGTATCTGCCGTAAATTTGGGGAAAAAATCCAAACCCCAGACCATAACACTACCACCACCACATTTTACTGTAGGTATGATGTTCTTTTTCTGAAATGTGGTGCTAATTTGATGCCAGATGTAATGAGACCCACACCTTTCAAAAAGATCCACTTTTGTCTCATCAAATGTTTGGGTATTTTTCCAACAGCCTAGGGCATCATCAAGAAGTTTTCTGGCAAAATTGAGACGACATTTGTGAATAATGCTCTTACTGTGGTTCGTTGGACTGATAGAATTCTGATAGAGACTGATAGACTGATGGAATTCATTTTCTACCTTATTTGTTCCTAAATTTATTTGGATCTTAGCATACTTTGCCTTGTTAGGCAGACAGGTCCTATTAAAGCGATTTCTTGACAGGAGAATTTGTTTAGCTTTAATCAGGCTTGGGTGTGACTAGAGAAATAAAGCTCAGGCATGATAAATAAAGTTATGATTTAACTATGGGGAGGGGGAATTGTTTTTCTCCCTTAATAATGAAAACCTTAATTAAAAAAAAAAATTTGACTAACATGCAAAAAATAAGAACCTATGAAAAGGGCAAAAACTTTTTTCACACCAAATCAAAGTTTATTTGTATTTGTATTTATTAGCTGTAAAATGCTTTGACGACTGCCACCAAAAGTTAAGTTTAAGAAAATAGTTGAAATTAAGAATAAAATAAGATGACTAAATTATATATTACAATAATACACAAGGTAAAAAAACTATACAATTAAGACAATTGTAAAATACTTATAAAGTGACCAGTGTAATGAAAAGTGCTGAAGTGCACAATGTATGTGCAACTAATGCAGTAAAAATAAAATGCAGTACTAATGCAGAAAAAGTTATAAAAGTGTGCAGCTTGCAGAATTGAGTTGTATATATACCACTGTATACAGTGCATCCAAGTAGTATTCAACCCTGCAGATTTTACAAATATAACAAGTTACAAATAAGTTAGAGCCTTCAAACTTCAAAGATTCAAAGCTTTATTGTCATATGCACAATAAAGAAACATGTTTCCCTGCACAATGAAATTCTTACTTTGCCGTCTACCCTGGATGAGTAAGAAAAGTAATAATAATAATAATGAAAATATAAATATATAAAAAACAGAAAACACACACACACTCTCTTTATACAACTTTGAACATGGGCTGCATTAACAGATACCCAAATATTGCAAACCAAAAGTATAAGATTCTCAGTGAAATTATATATATATATATAATACATTTTAAACAGAAAAATTAGGGTTAATTATTATTCAACCCCTAGGTTTAATATTTTTAGGAACAGCATTACAGCTATTAATTGTTTTTTATAAGACCTGATCAGGCCAGCACTGGGCTCTTGAGTAATCTTGGCCCAGCTCTTCTCCAAGTTGTCTAGGTTCTTTGGGCATCTCATATGGACTTTGATCTTGAGCTCCTTCCACAATTTTTTAATTGGGGTTGAAGTCAGGAGACTGACTAGGCTACGACAACACCTTGATCTTTTCCCTCTTAAACCAGGCCTTGAGTTTTTTGGCCACGTGCTTGGCGTCGTTGTTCTGTTGGAAGATGAAATGTCGACCGATCTTGATGGAGGAAAGGAGGTTCTTGGACCAAATCTACAGTTAGACTGTGCTATCCATCTTCCCGTGGATGAGGACCAGTTGGCCAGGCCCCTTGGCTGAGAAGCTGCCCCACAGCATGATGCTGGCACCACCATGCTTGACTGTAGGGATGTATTCCTGTGGTCATATGCAGTGCCATCCTGTCGCCAAATGTCCCGGGTGTGGGTGTGGTCTCAGACTAGAGGACCTTGAACCAGTCTGTCTCAGAGTCGTCCAAGTGATAATGAGCAAACTGTAGAAGAGCCTTGACATGACACTTTGAAAATAAAGGTACCTTATGGGCTCGCCTGGAACGGAGACCATTGCCGGGAGTACATTACTTATGGTAATGATAGAAAACAATGTCCCCCCAACATGTGATCTTTCCGGAACTCCCTCCTTGTTGTCCTTGGGTCAGCTTAAAACCTTTGGACAAGCCTGACCTCAGCATGGGAAGAAACTTTAAAAGGCTCTCCTGGCCATGAAAGCGTAACAGTAGTAGTAGCTACTGTGGTTAAGTCTTTGGGCTATCAATCTGAAGGTTGGTGGTTCAAATCCACTGAAGTTACCAGTGTGGGTCCTTGAGCGAGGCCCTTAACCCTCATTGCTCCAGGGATGTTGTGATTAATCCTGTGCTCAGCTTGTAAGTCACTTTGGATAAAAGTGTCTGCTAAAAAATTACCAAATGTAAATGTAGTTCCATAAGCCTTCCACTTCTGCATAATGCTCCTAACGATGGAGACAGGTAGGCCTTGGAAAGTATTTTGTACCCCTTGTCAGCCTTGTGACCTTCCACGATTTTGTCTCTGATGGCCTTGTTGTTATTTGGTTTATAATTAAACGCCTGTACGACATTTGTACTGCAGGCTGGTAATGACATTGTAGCTGATGGTCTGTTGTGACTAAAATACAATTGGTTTCTTGATTTAGGACATAGCTGTCATACTCAAGGCCCGCGGGGCATATCCAGCCCATAATATAATCAAATCCAGCCCAGCTAGATCATTTCACATTGACATATTATTACTATTGTTAATAATGGTTCGAGATGTTTTTTGGACCATGCTCCTGTTTTAAATGTATATGATTTTGACAGGAATATTTTTTATGTGGGCAGAAATATTCAATGACATTTAAAATTAAAATTAAATTATTTTTCTAAAATGGCCTCCCACAGTCCAAAAACATGGATCAAGTCAATTGAGTTCTCCAAATTGCCCCATATAGAGTGTGTTTGTGTGCGTGTCTGTGTGTGTGAGTGTGTGCCCAGCGATGGATTGGCGCCCTGTCCTGGGTGTATCTGCCCAGCGCCCGAAACGTTCTCCCCTGGATGGGCATGGGGAACCCCCGCGACCCTAATTTAGGAAAAAGCGGAAGATATTGAATGAATGAATAATTTCCTGTCTGGTTTTATTCATATACTAACACAACAGATTTACTTTTTGTGTTCTAGGGTTAGGGTTAGGGTGGTTATCCTGTTATCCTGACCTAAATTGTGCTCTGAGTTTTCGCCCACGGTGCGATTGAGTTTGACACCCCTGTTTTACGGGATTAGATTTATTTCAGTTCTGTATGCATAAGGGTCTGTGTTTTTTTTTTTTTTTTTTTTTTTTATCTCACGTCGACTGTTGTAGTTTGTAAGTTTGTGGGAACGTTTATACGCGGAAGTTCAACGCCTCGGACAGGTTTGGCAAGGGGACCGTAGTGGTTTAGCAAGTGGCTAGCGTCGTGTAGCTCTCGAATCGTAATTCAGAATTCACACCGTTTTATTCCAGGTTTCGTGAGGGGGAGTTTGAAAAACAGAACAGCGCGTTCCAGGATTCACTGCTTCCGAACAGCAAGCCTTTTTTCTTCCAACCAGCGAGCGAAATGTTTCCTGACACGGCTCCCAGGGAAGAAGTGCTGCACGCCCCCGAGCAGCTGAAAGCTCGAGCCCACATCCCCAGCTTCGAGAAGTACAAAGAGACATATACTAAATCAATCGACTCTCCTGAGGGTAAAGCAATTCACTAAATTTACAAGTTAAAGAGTATACATGTGTACACGACCCGGGTCATTTCTCTATCGCTTATTGCCAATCGCATGTGTTTCTTACCTGTGTTATCACCGAAGGGATATTTTAAAGGCATTGTTATTGTGTGCAGTATTATATTCATTCATCTATTATATGGGGCGGCACGGTGGCTTAGTGGTTAGCACGTTTGCCTCTCAGCGCTAGGGATTCCCGGTTCGAATCCCCATCTGGGTGGAGTTTCCATGTTCTCCCCGTGTCTGCGTGGGTTTCCTCCGGGTTCTCCGGGTTCTCCTCCCACAGTCCAGAAACGTGGAGCAAGTCAATTGAATTCTCCAAATTGCCCCATATAGAGTTTGTCTGTGTGAGTGAGTGTGTGCCCAGCGATGGATTGGCGCCCTGTCCTGGGTCTATCTGCCCAGCGCCTGAGATGTTCTCCCCTGGATGGGCATGGGGAACCCCACCGCGACCCTAGTGGAGGATGAAGCGGGAGATAATGAATGAATGAATTTATTATGTTTTGCCTTTGGCTCTCCATGCCCATTCAGGGGAGAACGTTTCGGGCGCTGAGCAGGTACAGGCAGGACAGGGCGCCAATCTGGCTCGCTGGGCACACTCAATCACACAGAAACAGACACACACGAACACATCATATATGGGGCTGTTTAGAATGTTCAATTTAATTTGAATCCATGTTTCATGTGGGAGGAAACCGGGGAACCTGGATGAAACCCACGTGGACACGAGGAGAACATTGGAACTCCACCCAGATTAGGATTCGAACCTGAATCCCCAGCGCTGAGAGGCAAATGTGCTAACCACTAAGCCTACAGTATTAAAAAAAAAAATCGACACGAGGATTATCTTAATATGGTATAAGTTTGAAATGTATCATTACTACTTCTTCCTGTAATTGTTTTGCAATTCAGTTTCCTAAAACTCCTAAAAATCTCTGTTGGCACAAGTTGGTTTATTTTATTGGTAGAGGTAGATGAATATAATAGCATTAAGAGTTTTTTTTAGCTCTTAGTATTTACATGCAAATGTAATAAAATAAATCTTTGTTATTTTGTATGAGATAACCCAATTTGTAGGCCAGCAAATGTAATGTGAGATCTGAATTTTTTTTGTGATTCCTGTTATACTACAGATTTGAAAATTAAATAGTTCTTAGGTGGTACACTGGTACCTTATAGCAAGAAGGTCCTGGGTTTGAATTCTGGTAGGATGTCTGTATGGAATCTGCATGTCCTCCTTGTGCATGTGTGGGGTTCTGTTATTTTCTTCCAGAGATAGACATGTTGATTGGTAAATTAAAGACACTCAATTGCCCTAGCCATTAGGGTTGTACATTCACCGCACCCGAAGTGATCGCATCAAAACTGGGTAAATAAGAGGGTTGCGTCAGGTAGGCAGCAGGTATAAAAGGGTATGTTATTTACAAATGTGCCAAGTTGGATATGTGGAACCTCTCCAACGTAGGAATAAGCCTTAAATGTGCACAAATCTATATTGTGCTCAACAAATGTTTATATGTTTTCTTCTTTTGAACTGATAAAATTTTGTATATGAGGCAGGTATACTTATTGTATCCTGTGTTGCACACTGTAATGTATGTTTTTTTTTATTAGTAGTATTTCTATTCTGTATTTTTTATTGTATACTTAATTGTGTTATTATAAAAAATATCATACGGACAGTAAACTCTTGAATCTTAAGAGGGAAAAAAAAACATTAGATAGCTCTTTGAATGCATTAGTCTACTCTTTCTTTTAACAACATCTATTTACCAGCTCAAACCGACAAACCAACACTATGACCAGGAAGCTTTCTATAGAATATAAGCAAACCATATTAAAGTTGAAAGAAGTGGCATTGCAAAAACATTTGGTGTAGCTAGCACTGCAATTTGTAATGTCTTAAATGGAGAAAAGCAGTTTGTGTACTGAGCAATGGACATTTTATAGGTCAGCCAAAGAATATAGAAAAACATAAGTTGCTGATAATTATAACTGAACTATTTTCAGGAAAATAAACAACAGCCCCAAAGCACAGTAGTAAAATCTGTATCATAAGATGCAAATCACTCAAAAGAAAAATAAAACATAAAAGCATGATATTTAAAAAGTACAGGGTTATGTTTTAGAACGTGTGTTTTGAGAATAAGACTATAAGTGATATAAGTGATAGGAAAGTCAACGTATGAAGGCATATATTGAGCATCTACTTCCGATCTAAAACATGCAGGGTGTGCACAAAATGTTTGGTGAATGTTACAATAAAAACAAAATACACACTGAAATATATTTTTTATTGACCTTTGTGGAATGTCTATCAGAAACATCAAGTTCAAGTTATTTATTTATATAGCGCTTTTTACAACAGTACATTGTCACAAAGCAGCTTTACAGAATGAAAAGCCTTTAAA